>PVHP010034390.1:0-19061 GCA_004024765.1 Zapus hudsonius
AGAAGTCCTCAGCTATGCCAACCTTGGGATCCAGAACCATCGGCTCTGAAAATCCACATTTGCATGTCTTACAAGGTAGCCTGTTGATTTGAGCACACAGAGTAACTAAACAAACTACAGGCCAAGGATAGGGAAATGACCAGAATTTTCCCAAAGGATTCTATCACCCTTGCAAAGCAATGCCAGTAAAATGCAGTTTGAGTTATGTTTGGGAATTCTTTCACATAAACAAGTTGTTGAATCAAAATCCACCTCCAACCACAGTCATCATGTCCTCTGTCTATGTTAGTATTCAGCTTGGGACACAGTGGGTCAACAATCCAGCCTGAAAGTCTGTCCCTGGCCATATATATAATTCATGCCAATACATGATGGTCCCCGTATGACAACTTGAGGGAACCCAACCATTCAAGAAGCCTCATGGAATGCCTCATAGCTTCAGTAGGAACTAAGGGAAGAATGATCAGGGGAATATGAGTTTTGAGCGAGACCTAGCAGACAAATCCAGAAGGAGCTGTATGCTTAACAATGAAGCCAGAAGATTAAGTAATAAATAGTAGAATGTTCGCTTGCCTAGCATGAATGAAGCCCAGATTCAGTCCCTAACAGACATAAACTGAGTATGGTAGTGCATACTTCTTAAGATCAGCACTGGGGAGTGGAAGCAGGAAGATCAGAATTTCAAAGAATTTGAAGCCAACCTGGGTTACTGTCTCAAAAAAAAAGAGAGAGAAAGAAAGAGAGGGGTGAGGGAGGGAAGAAGGAAGGAATGAAGGAACAGATGAGGGCTGGAAAGATTGCTCAGTGGTTAAAATGCTTGCTTGCAATGCCTGACAGCCTGGGTTTGATTTCCCAGGACCCACATAAAGCCAGGTGCACAAAGTGGTACATGCTTCTGGAGTCTGTTTGCAGTGACAGGAGGCCCTGACATGCCCATATTCTCTCTCTCTCTCTCTCTCTCTCTCTCTCTCTCTCTCTCTCTCTCTCTCTCTCTCTCTCTCCAAATAAATAAAAATATTTTTAAAGAAAAAGATGATAATGACATGAAATGGATCAAGCTGGCAAAGTATGGATGCATGAGTGAGAGAAACTCAAAACTAGAGTCAAGTTAGAATAACAAAGACTTGACCTGTGGATGTCAGAGTGGAAATGACTGCAGACAAAGTAGAAAGGACTGTTGAAAAGAGCAAAAGGTGGGTGAGGGCAGAAATGCCTAAGAGAGGAAGGAATCCAAGATGACTTCTGCTAACTAAAGAAGTCGATGATGGTTACGCCCATGGAGAGAGGGATCCAAGAGGCACTGAAGGCTTGGCAAACGATTGTACTGTTTTGAACATGTTGAGGATCCAGTTGGATATCTATACATGAGGCTTCAGAGAGAAGTCCAGGTTGGATACATGCATGTGTGAGTATTCAACATCCATATAGTCGTTAACACCATGAATACAGATTAGGTGAGCTGGGAACCAACTGAATGTAAACAAGAACTGAGTCAAGGGCAGAAACTCTGGGGATGAAGGGATAGCCAGGGAAAAGGACTTCCAAGAACATTTGAACAATCAGAGGCAAAGACTAAAACCTGCTTTCATCCTGACCCATTAAAACACTTCTCCACCAAGCCGGGCGTGGTGGCGCACGCCTTTAATCGGGAGGCAGAGGTAGGAGGATTGCCATGAGTTCAAGGCCACCCTGAGACTACATAGTGAATTCCAGGTCAGCCTGGGCTAGAGTGAGACCCTTACCTCAAAAAAAAAAAAAAAAAACCACTCCTCCACCAAAGACTGGTGGTGCCATGCTTGGGGGAGGAACAACAGAGGCCTAAAATAAGCTTATTTTTTATGATGGTTTGGATGTAAAATGTCCTCCATAGCCTTGGGTATTTAAATACTCAATTCCCAGTCTGTGGTGCTGTTTGCAAAGGTTGTGGAGCCTTGCTTGATGACATGAATCAGTGCAGGGTAGGGCTTGAGTATTTTAACCCAATCCAGCTTGATGCCCCCAGAGGTTAGTGCTACTTTCTCCCTATTGATGTGAAGATATAGTGCCCGGCTTTCTGCTCCTGCCATGCCTTTCCAGCTATGATGGAAATTCCTCTCAAAACTGTAAACCAGAAATAAACCTTCCTTTCCATAAGCTGCTTCTGGTCTGGTGTTTTGTCTCAGCAATGAGAAAGTAACTGCCATACTTTTCAACACAAAAACAATCCAACCAAAAAAATGAGCAAAAGATTTGAATAGGCATTTCTCCAAAGAAGATCTATAAATGGCTAGTAGGTGGGTGGAAAAGATATTCAGCATCATTAATCATTAGGGAAATGCAAATCCAAGCCATGATGAGCTATTGCTTCCTACCCACAGGGATGGGGATCATCCCAAGTGTCACCGAGGGTTTAGAGAAACTGAAACTTCATGCATTACTGGTGGAAAGGTAAAATGGTGCCAGCCACTGTGTCAAACAGTTTGGCAGTTCCTCATAAAGTTAAACATGGTTATTATATGACTCAGCAGTTCTCCACCTAGGTTTACTCGGGAGAATTGAAAATATATCCAGAGCTAGGTGGTGACACATGCCTATATAATCCCAGCACTCAGGAGGCTGACACAGAGCGACTGTCAGTTTGAGGCCAGTCTGAGCTATAATAGCCAGATGAGAGAGACCTTGTCTCAGGAAAAAAGAAAATATGTCCACAAAGAGGCTAGCCCATAAATGCTCATGTTTGTCTTATTCATGATATCCAACAGGTAGAAATAACCCAAGTCTCTATGAGCCAGTTGTATGAGTTACCTTTCTTGTTGCTGTGATAAAATACCTGACAAGAGCAATACCAGGAGGAAAGGTTTATTCCAGGAGGAAAGGTTTATTATTGCAGTGTGAGGTCACAGTCCATCATGGTGGGGAAGGCAAGGTGGCAAGAACATGAGGCTGGTCACATGACATCCATAACCAGGAAGCAGAGAGATGAAGGGTGGGCTTCAGTGTGCTTTTTCTTCTTATGCTGCAGCTCAGAACCCCAGTCCACTGAATGGTTCCACCAACATTTAGGGTAAGTCCTCCCACTCCATTAACCAAATCTAGAAAAATCCCATGGTAATTCTAAATCCTGTGAAATTAATTATCATATATGGGCTAAGTAAAATGTGGTCTATTCACACAGTGGAAGATTATTCAGTCACAAAAATATGAGCTGGAAAGATGGTGCATCAGTTAAGGCACTTGACTGCAAAGCCTAAGGACCTGAGTTTAATTCCCTAGAACCCATGTAAAGCCAGATGCACCAGGTGGCACATGTGTCTGGAGTTCATTTGCAGTGGCTAGAGTCTCTGGAGCGTGCTCTCTCTCTCTCTCTCTCTCTCTCTCTCTCTCTCTCTCTCTCTCTCTCTTTAATAAATATTTTTTAAAATGAAGAATGGAATGTTGATAGGATTTCTTACTTTTGGTTTGTTTAGTTAGTTACTATTTGTGAGCAGAAAGAAAGAGTAGGGGTGTCCCAGGGCCTCTGGACAGTGCAAAAGAACTCCAGAAACATGTGCTACTCTGTGCATCTGTCTTTACATGGGTGCTGGGAACTCAGGCTGGCAGGCTTGGCTAGCAAGTGCCTTTAAACACTGAGCCTTCTCCTCAGTCCATTGATGGGGTTTCTTTGTGAGGGGTGATGGAAATGTTCAAGAATTAGAGAGTGATGTTAATTATAAAATATTATGAATATGGGGCTGGAGAGATGGTTCAATGGTTAAAGCTGCTTGCTTGCAAAGTCTGATGGCCCAGATTAGATTCCCCACGTAAAGTGAGATGCACAAAGTGGCGTGTGCCTCTGGAGTTTGTTTGCAGTGGCATAAGGCTCTGGTAAACCTCATTCTCTTTCTCTTTTTACAAATAAAAATTGAAAAAATTATGACTATCCTAAAAAAAACACTAAATTGAACACTTTGAAATGATGAGATCCTCAGTTGTGAATTTTAATATCATTGTTTTTTGAGGCAGAGTCTCTCACTAGTCCAGGCTGACCTGGCACTCACTTTGTAGCTAAGCTAGGGTGACCTCAAACTCACAGCAATCCTCCTACCTTGCCAAGCCTGATGGCACATGCCTTTAATCCCAGCACTTGGGAGGCAGAGGTAGGAGGATTGCTTTGAGTTCGAGGCCAGCCTGGAACAACAGAGTGAGTTCTAGGTCAGCCTGGGCTAGAGCCAGACCCTACCTTGAAAAACAAACAAACAAAAAAGTATGAGCCCTCAAACTATGCCGGGTCAGACGTCTGCAGGAACCACCCCTCCCCTTGAGTGGGAGGTGTCTAGTTAGAGCTACAACCTAGGTGCTAAAACTGATTGGTCAAATACAAACCAATCAGCTCTCTCTCTGTCTCACCTGGGGAGAACTTAAATTAACTTCCCTAGAGGAAGCCAGTCTCTTCCCCCACAAGGCAATAGAGTAGAAGAACTTCTGATCCAGGCCTTAGGAAGGTAAGGCCTTCCCCCACCCCAGCTAATGGCTGGGGTGGGGGCAGGCTCCAGACTTTTTTCCCTCATGAATCTCCTTCTCATGATGGGAGCTCTCTATTATCTTTTCTTCTGCTGCTTATTTAGCTGAATAACTTAAGTTCTGTTAGACTCTCCACATGTTCTCCCCACACTGGTGGCTGGAGAACTCTGTAACTTACCATGTGGTGACTGGGAGGCTTCCCCATCCAATTCCCCTTTTCCTAAATTAATTAATCTATAATTAATCTAGAATAAATGTGTAATAAGATTTATTTCTGTCCCTGTGTATAATTCTTTTGCATTAGAAGACATGAACTTGGGGGGGAAATTCAATGGTAAAAAAACAAATATAACTGAGCCAATGTTTCCCGTATCAATATCTGGCTCTCAATTTAAAAAAACAAATAATTAAATTCATTTTACAAAATTACTCATGGACAACAGGAACAAGGGGCAGCAGCTTCTCTGGCTCCCAACAGGAACTCAAGAGATGAACTACAGAAGCCAAAGAGACCCTGCAACATCTTCCCAGGCCCGCACTCAGGGTTGGGGGCTCTGTGGAGGAACACGAGCTGGGCCATCAAGCCCATGATAGCCACCACTCCACAACGACCAGCAGCTATGGTTTGACCTACACAGACCAACAGCCAGGCCTGACCTGGGTCCAGTCACCACATGGGCAGGGAACAAGAAAATCACCAGCCACCAGTTCAGACCCATGTTCAACTCTTCAACACATAAACCCTTGCACTATGTTCAAGATACCCATGTCTTAGACAGCATTCTCCCCAAGTGTCAACATTCTCACACCAGTCTTCAGGTACGTGTGCTTGCAACCTTGGTCTCTTCTTGCTTGGGACTCTTCCATGGTTTAAAGCCAGCTCAGCCCCAGCTGCAGAAGGCCCAGAGCAGGTGTACTTTGAAAGACAGGAGGTTGGTGGTGCATTTACCACCAGAGCCCCTGGGGTGGAGGAACTGAGGGTAGAGCTCCTGAGATTCTGCAGCACTTCTATTTCCTCTCCTCTCCAGGTGGGCATCCCTTGCACTCCCTTTCTGTTCCCTCTCTCTGATCACACCCTCAAGGCCACACTGGATAGTAAAGCCACAGAATACAAACACTTGGAGGTGGCACTCACCACCCCATGGCAATTGTCACAGCAGGGAAGCAGATCTTGGGATAAAGTCCAGGCCCCTGGCCTGCTCTGGCCATTGGGTAAGTAGCCCTTCCTCCATCTTCCACTTCCTACCTGCCTCAGAGGCAGAAGGCCCACAGTGAAACTCAGCCGCCCTTAGGATCCTGACCACCTCAAGGGGACATGATGATGCCATGCCAACTGTGATGTCACTCCTTTCACCATTGCATCTGGTGGACATTTTTCTTTAAAGGACACCCTCCTACCTATGCCGGGGGCCACTTGAAGCTCAGTCCTTCCTGGCTCCAGGTACATTACACTGGCCTTGTGGGATGGTTAAGTTTATTGCCAACTTGACCTGTGTAATAATCCACAGTAATCTTGGGCAAGTCTCTGAGTTTGCCTGCAGAAAGGATTGACAAAATCCTTTTGAGATTTTGGAGAAGGGAGGCAGTCCCTTCTTCAGAGTGAGCCCTCCCACCAGTGGGTGGGCCTTCCAGAAGGGGACTAAACATAAGGAAGCTTGAGGGGAAGGGAACCTCTCTTCCTTCCTCTCCCAGCTGCTGGTGCTGAGCTCTGTCTCTCTGCTTGGATTTATGAAAGGGGGCCAGCCTTTTCCTTCATTTTTGGAACTTCCCCTGGATCTGTTATTCAATAAATACTTTCCTGCCCAAATTGTGCCTGGTTTGGAGATTCATCCCAGTGGCATGTGGCTAACTACAACAGCCTGAAACTTCTAGTGCAGCTTCTGGAATGCAGGCAGGCTCTCCTCCCAGCCTGGCTCATCCACTAAACTGAAGCAGAACAAACCAACAGAATATTTTTATGTCATCCCCTCTCAGACTGCCAACAGGAAATGGTGTGTGGTCAAGACCTATAAGGTTGACTTAACTGGCCAGAAGGAAGCTACTTTCTAGGAAAAAAATAAGGCACAGGGGCTGGAGGGATGGCTCAGTAATTAAGGCACTTACCTGCAAAACCTAACCACCCAAGTTCAATTCTCCAGTGCCCATGGAAAGCCAGATGCACAAAGCATCAAACGCATCTGGAGTTTGTTTGCAATGGCTAGTGGCCCTGAGCACTCGTTCTCATATATACTCATATTCTCATTCTCTCTCTCTCTCTCTCTCTCTCTCTCTCTCTCTCTCTCTCTCTCTCTCCTCTCTCTCTCTCTCCAGAGATGAATAGGGATGGGGGATGGGTTATGAATCCCACACTTGATCCTCCATGGAAGAATGCAAAACAAGAGAAAATCATTCCTAATGATTAATTTTTATTCCATCCACCCACAGAGCTCTAGGAGGCTTCTCACCAATGAAAGCATCTCCAGGGAGTCCTACCGAGCCAGGCACTTGAGACCTTGTCCCAGCCTTTAAGGAACCAATAATGAGATCACTTCAATGGCAGTGGCTACACTGGCTCATTAACAAGAACTTCCTGCAGAGACAGCTCAGCAGTTAAGAGCACTTCCTGTGTAAGCAAGAGGGCCTGAGGAGGCCTGAGAGAACCCCCCAGTTAGATCCCCAGGACCCACATAAACAGCTGGGTGTAGTACAATAGGGACTAGAGGCCTGAGAACCACCAGGGCTCCCAAAATAAAAAGGGGGGCAAGCTCTGGGATCAGTGAGACTCCAGCACAAAAAGTAGAATGAGCAGTAAAGCAACGTGGACAGCTGACATTCTGCTGTAGCCACCTCAGGTGAGCACAGGGGTGCCACATGGGTATGTCACATGTGCACCTCCCATAAAAAAAAAAACTCCCAAGCTGGGCAGAGTGGCTCATACCTGTAACCTCAGCACTTAAGAGGCTGAGGTAGGAAGATCACAGGCTACAGGCTACAGAGTGAGTTCCGGTCTTGACTAGAGTGAAACCCTGCCTCAAAAAATAAGGGAGAGGGCTGGAGAGATGGCTCAGCGGTTAAGGCACTTGCCTCCTACCTAAGACCCCAGGTTCAATTCTCCAGGACCCACATAAGCCAGACCAACAAGGTGGTGGCCCTGGTTCTCTCTCTCTCTCTCTCTCTCTCTCTCTCTCTCTCTCTCGCTCTCTCGCTCTCTCTCTCTCTCTCTCTCTGTCTTTCTCTCATTCTCTCTATCTCTGCTTGAAAATGAATAAATAAAAATTTTTAAAAAATAAGGGAGAGATGGCTCGATGGTTAAGGAGCTTGCCTACAAAGCCTAATGACGGGGTTCAATTCCCCAGTACCCATGGAAAGCTGGATACACAAAGTGGCGCATGAATCTAGAGTTTGTTTGCAGTGGCTAGAGGTCCTGGCACGCCCATTCTCTCTCTCTCTCTCTCTCTCTCTCTCTCTCTCTCTCTCTCTCTCTCTCTCTCTCTGAGTCTCTTTGTCTCTCTCTCTCTCTCTCTCTGCTTGCAAATAAATATTAAATAAAACTTAAAAAAGAACTTGGCCCCTGCAGAAAGATAAACTGAGGCTTATAGAGACCAAGTCGTCTATGGCCAGAAGGCTCAGAATACTGTGGACACAGGGCAGCTGGACAATAGCAGGCAGACCTTGTCTGTGAACTTCACGTGGGGACCATAGCCTGCAGCATGCACTCTCCTCATTCCGTCCTGGTCCTGAGATCGGTGGGGACTTCTACAAGCTGCAGGCCCAGTGTGTACAACAACCCTGCCAGGGGAATGACAGCCAGCTGCCACAGAGCAGGCAGAAAGGGACAGGGAAGGCAGCCCTGCAGCCAGCTAACCTCCACAGTCAAGTTAACCTTTATGAAATAGCCTTCTGCTGCTGCTGCTGGAGGAACAGTTCCAACCCAGTGCCCTATGGGAAGGAGTGCACCTCTCACACTGGAAAAGCCAGGATTCATTCAATTAAAATGGTGAATACTGATGGTGTTAATACTATTGTTTTCAACCAAAAATTGCCTTGATTTTCTAGTATGTAACACCTGTTTCTACTTAAAACATATATCAACATATGCATATATGTAAGCGTATTTATATTATATTTTAAAATATTTATTGATTTATTTGCAAGGAGAAAAAGAATTAAAAGAGAGAGAGAAAGAAGAAAGAAGAAAGAGAGAGAGAAAGAAAGAGAGAAAGAGAAAAGAAAGAGTGCACCAGGGACTCTACCCCTATCCACTACAAAAGAACTCCAGATACATGTGCCACCTTGTGCATCAGGCTTTATGTGGGTACTGGGGAATCGAACTCAGGTTGTTGGGCTTTGCAAGCAAGTGACTTTAACTACTGAGCCATCTCTCCAGCCCCCTGTTTCACATTCTTTTAATGGCTAGTGGGAAGAAAATCATGTCCATTTTATGAATGAGGAATCAAAGGAAAAGAAACAGAATGTCATCCCAGATGACATCATTTTGAGAATTGTGTGTTTTATCTTAGGGACTCCCTTGGGGGTACTTTTGAGGACAACAAAGGCACTTGGAAATTTGTGTCCAAGTCACTTTATCAGGCCACCAAACAAACCATTCCCATTAATTCTTTTGTGATTCTGAAGAGACTGAGAACATGACAAGGACTGGTGGAAGACAGAGTCCCCTGTCTCCAACACCAAGAAACCAGGCACAAGTGGCTGGTCAGATGGCTCAGGGCCAGATGTATCTTTTAACAAGCCTTCTGCCTCTCATCTGTCCTGAGACAAGACAGAAAGTTGCCCTACTTTGCTGAGCAGCCTGCTCCCCTGGGAACAGAGGCCAGGCAACTGCACTTTCCCCCTCCCCTTCACGGGGGCTAGAAGCTTCTTTCTCATCAAATCCAGGAATGAGACCAGCAAGTATACACAGGAGACAGTCACTGCATGGTGACTTGGTTCCATTTCTTAAATATTTTTTTATTTATTTTCAAGGAGAAAGAGAGTGGGGGGAATGGGCATGCCAGGCCCTCTAGCCACTTCAAACAAACTCCAAATGCTTGTGCCATTTTGTGCATCTGGCTTTACACAGTTACTGGGGAATCAATCCCGGGTTGTCAGGCTTTTGCAGGCAAGAGCCTTAACTGAGCCATCTCTTCAGCCCAATTTGGTTAGTTTTAATAGCAAAACCCACAGTGCTCTAGTCTGGTCTATTTTTTAAAGAGAGAAAGAAAAAATGGGAGACTATGGTGTACCAGAGCCTCCTGCTGCTGCTATAAACTCCAGGTGCATGCACCACTTTGTGCATCTGCCTATGCATGGGTATTGGAGAATTGAACCTGGCCAATTAGGTTTTGCAAGCAAACACCTTTAACCATTGAGCAACCTCTCGATACCTATAGTTTGGATCTGAAATGATCCCTAATGGCCCATGTATTAAAGGCTTGATCCCCAGCCTATGGTGCTGATGGGAGGTGGTAGAACCTTTAAAAGATGGGGTCTAGTGGGAGCAGGTGAGGTCATTGGGGTAAATCCCTTGAAGGTGATATTGGGAACCCCCAACCCTTTCCTCTTCCTTTCTTTCATGCTAGTTAAGTGCTTTATCACATTTCTGGTCTCTTCTTCTGTTTCACAAGGCTCCCATGTGGTGGATAAGTTTCCTCCATGTGCTCCTACCACACTGCACTGAATCATCACAGCTCCAAAGCTACAGTGTCAATAAGCTAAAGCCTCCGAAACTGGGAGCTAAAGTAAACATTTTCCTGATGTGCTGATTTATCGCAGGCATTTGTTACACTTACAGCAAACCTTGATTAACACTCATGTTAACATCTCAGTTTTCTTGAGTAGCTTTTATTTGTTTAACAAAGAAGGAATTATATATTATACCCATTCTTCACCCTTCTTCATTTTTCTACTATACTTAGCAAAAATCCTTTTACTAGTTCTGTGATGAGTCATGTATGAAGGTATCACAGCTACCTTACCATTCCCCTACTGATGGACACTCACTTAGTTTCAATTCTTGGCCACTACAGTGAAATAAGTAATAAATTCTTCAATAAGTCCTTACCAAGGCCATTTTCTGATTTTTTTATGTGGTATCTGGTGGTCTGAACTCAGGCACTCACACTGAACCATCTTCCTGGCTCTATTTTCTTTTTTTGAATTAGCATTTCATGTAGCCCAGGCTGGCCTTGAACTCACTATATAGCCAAAGATGGCCTTAAAAAAAAAAGATGGCCTTGAACTTTTTTTTCAGTTATTATTTATTTATTTGCAAGCAGAAACAGAGAGGCAGAGAGAGACAGAGAGAGAAAGAGAGAGAGAGAAAATGAGCATACCAGGGCCTCTATAGCCACTGCAAGTGAACTCCAAACGCATGTGCCACTTTGTGCATCTGGCTATACGAGGGTACTGGGAAATCAAACCTGGGTTGTCGGGCTTTGGAGGCAAGCACCTTAACTGCTGAGCCATCTTTCCAGTCTGACCTTGAACTTCTGATTATCCTTCTACCTTCTGAGTGCTAGTATTATAGACAACATGCATTACTGAACCCAGGCCTATGAACCCAGAGCATCATCTGAATGCGAAGAGCCAGGAGGTGAATATCAACCGCCACCAGAACCTAATGGTGAGTCAATAAAGCGCATCACCCCTTAAGTTCTCCTAAGAAAGGACTCCTCCACTTCTAGAGGATCCAATCCCCAGCACAGGCTTCCAAACCTCCAGTTCTTACAGGGTCCTCTTGGGTCAAGTAAACTTCAGGTCCTCATTTTCCCATCAGTGGTAAAATAAACTGCCCCAGACAACGAGAGTTGAGAGTGCTTTAGCCAAGGGTTTTTATAAGGCAGCAGAGTGTGAAATCATATTTGTGCTATTATTCTGTGGGCTGCTATTGAGCTTGCTGTGTGGAGTTCAGGAAAAAGAGGGCAAACCACAAGGAGCAGACTGGATCCTTTGAGGCAGTAGTCCCCAAGTGAAGGCCCCCAGCATTAGAGCAAGGCTCTATACCTCTCTGCATTTCCAAAGCATCTTGACCAAGCTGGGAGCTTTTCACTCTCTGCTTGTCTGGTGTCATCTAATGCCAGAGAGAGGCCACTTTCATTGAAGTTGAGTGGAACAATCCAATCATTAAATGTTAGGAAATTGCCCATCTCATTCTCGTTTGCACTCAAAAATTCCCTAAGCTATAAATTTTATTAATAAAATGTGGGGGCTGGGGGAATGGCTCGGCGATTAAAGATGTTTACTGGCAAAACCTATCATCCCAGATTCAGTTCCCCAGTAACCAAGGTAAAGCCAGACACCATTCATTTGCAGTACCAAGAGACCCTGTCACATCCATACACACACACACACACACACACACACACACACACACACACACACACATACACACAGAGGAAAAACTTTTTAAAAGGTATGAATGTAAAGAAGGAAGAACTGCTTTTATATGAAGTATATTGATCATGATTCTGTTCTTGTTGGGGGAAGAAATTTTCAAGAAAAAAAAAACTTAAAATTTCTGTTTCAAGTATTGTTCCAAAAATCTTAAGACTTTCCTGAGGCTGAGGCTAAAGTTCAGTGATAGAGTGCTTGTCTAGCATACTCAAGACTCTAGGAAGAAATAAAGCTCCTCCAAAAAAATAAAAAAGCAGTTACAACTATTGAAGTGACTCCCTGGTTACCTTGTGGCTCATCAGCACAAGAGTATAAAAAATAGAAAAATCAAAACAATTTGTGCAACAGTATTTCTTTAAAATGCAAAGCAAATCTGGATATAATCTAAGTTGATTCGTTAGGATCAAGCATTCACCATTCACCCAGGAAGCATACACAGTTCAGGTCTCCAGAAGGCAGGTATCAGCCTGCCCTTGGTGGCACTGCCCAAAGGATCCCCAAAAGAGAAATGACCATGTGTTCCTCGAAAGCACTGTGAGCAAATAACTCAAGGCATAAGAACGCGATGCAGTGCTGACAAGGAATGAGCTACAAACTCAGCCAACATGGAGGAGGAAACTAAAAGTGCATTGCTGAAGGGGGGCACTAAGATGCTTCTATTCAGTGGAAAGCTCCCTGGGAGGGACTGGGCAGAGGGCACTCAGGCCAGCTTCTGTGGAGCCTGTAGTGTTGCTCCTTAATCCAGTGTTGGCATCGCTGGCATGTTCAATTTGTGGAAACTGATTGGCCGAACATATGTGCACTTTTCTGTATCTATGTTGTACTGCAACCTTGTTTATATGCACTTGAGTGTGT
Organism: Zapus hudsonius; assembly: GCA_004024765.1. Taxonomy (NCBI): domain Eukaryota; kingdom Metazoa; phylum Chordata; class Mammalia; order Rodentia; family Dipodidae; genus Zapus; species Zapus hudsonius. The sequence continues at coordinate 12,706 of PVHP010034390.1, forward strand.
GTGTATGTGTGTGTGTATAGTATGTATGATGTGGTATATTCAACTTTTAAAACTTCAAAAGTGTCTGAACACTTTTGTGTCCTATAAATCTAGCATCTAGGAGGTTGAGGCCGGAGGATCATGAGCTCCAGACCAGCTGAGGCCAGCAAAAAAAAAAAAAAAGGTGACACACACCTTTAGTCCCAGCACTGGGGAGGCAGAGGTAGGAGGATCACCATGAATTCAAAGCCAGCCTGAGACTACACAGTGAATTCCAGGTCAGCCTGGGCTAGAGCGAAACCCTACCTCAAATAATAATAGTAATAATAATAATAACAATAAAAAATTTAAAATAAAAAATGGTGGAAAAAATGAGCCAACAAGCAAAAATAATCCTGCCTGAGGAGAAAGCCATGAGGTGAAGGCCTTTGGAAATTTGGTCTTGATAGGAAGCATTCAGGAGCGCTCTCCCCTGCTGACACAAAGATTAAAGTGCCTAGGAAGAACTTTCTGTGAGAAGACATGAAACTAGAAACTGGTGTTTTCTTCAGAAGACAGTACTGAATTCTAGTCAGGAATTTCTTCACAGCAACAAGAAAGTGACTAATGCACTAGGCATTGCCATAAGAGTCCACCTCAATTCAGTCCTTGTCTGAGGTAGAGGTTGACATATTTTGCACTCTACAAAATCCAGAGATCCAGAGAGGGAAAGTAAATAGTCCAGAGTCACACAGCTCCAGAGTGTCAGAGTTGGGCATTCTGGTTTCAGCATGTGCTCTTAACCATGAAATCACATTGTTTCCTACAATGTGCTGGGTATTATGTTGGACAGGAAAGTATGTAACCCTGGTGTGGGAGTGACAGTGGTGAGGATCACACAGGCAGCAGAGGCCTCATCGAGAATGAAAATTTATTTATTTGCAAGGAGAGAAAGCAAGAGAGAGAAAATGTGCCTCTAGCCACTGCAAATGAATTCCAGACATATGTGCCACCTTGTGCATCTGGCTTTACATGGGTACTGGAGAATCAAACCCTGTTGTTAGGCTCTGCAGGCAAATGCCTTTAACCATTGAGCCATCTCTTGAAACCCCTCCTCTGTATTTTTTCTTTTTATTTTTTGAAGCAGGGTCTCACTGTAACCCAGGCTGACCTGGAATTCACTATGTAGTCTCAGAGTGGCCTCAAACTCACAGCGATCATCCTACCTCTGCCTCCTGGGTATTGGGATTAAAGGCGGGCACCACCATACCAGGAGGCAGAGGTAGGATGATCGCTGTGAGTTTGAGACCACTCTGAGACTACATAGTGAATACTCTGTATTCTTATGTTTTAAAACCCTGAGCACCTGGTATTTATACCCCTCCAATCACCATGGTGTGATTCATGACCCAGGGTGATTGGGGCATCATTAATATTTACTCTAAAAACTTACTCTGTTGGGTAGGGCATCAGTGAGGAAATGACACTGCCTTAGTCTTTGGAAGAGACCTCACTGTACTTGCCAAACTAGCTGGCCTACCAGCTTCCAGGTGTTCTATCTCTGTCTTTTCTCTCCCCATAAGCATGCTGGGCTTACCGATACTCACGCTCCAGTATCCAGCTCTGTGCAAGTCCTAGGGATCCAAACTCAGATAATCATGCTTGCACAGTATAGTGGTTTGACTCAGGTGTTCCCCACAAACTCATATGTTCTGAATGCTTGGTCCCAAGATGATGGCAAGTGGTAGGTGAAGTTTTCTAGAGGACGTGTGTGGTTGGGGGTAGACTTAGGGTGCTATAGCCGGCTGCCCCTTGCCAGACCTTGGCTCACTCTCATGCGGCTATTTTTTACCTGACTGTGACAGAGGTGATGTCCAGCCTCTGCTCATGCCATGCTGTGCCATCATGAAGCTTCCCCGGGAGACTGTAAGCCAAAATAAAAACTTTCCTCGCATCAGCTGCTTTTGATCTGGTGCTTTTTCCCACTTATGAAAAGATAACTAACTACAACAGAAAACCGGATACCAAGAATGGGGTTGTTGTTGCTAGAATCCTGAAGGCTTTTGGCCTTTTAAACTGTTTTTCAGGAGGAATGTGTAAAGACTTGAAACCTTGGCCTAAGAGACACCTTGCACCTTGCACGTGCTATAAGCAGTGTTTGATGGACCATTCTCGTCAGAGTCAGGGAGACATAAATGTAGGAAGAACTATGGACTTGTATGGGCTTGGCTTATGGGGGGAAGATATAGCTTTGTCCAGACTGAGCTAAAGTCAGCTTGTATAGGAGGCTAGCAGTGCTGTTCCAATGTCCTGAGAACATGAGCAGGGTTGAGTTTAGAAAAAAAAAAAAAAGCACTGGTATAAACAGATGGCTATGGCACAGAAACAAATGAAAGTTTCAGACTGGAGACAGTGCCCATTCAGCTGCAATTGTCTGAGATGACCACCACGGAGATTGAGCCAGCTATTCTGCACTGGGACAGCAGGAAGAATGCTGATTCTTTTGAAGGTAGGGGTTTGAATGCTGAAGGAGTGTCCTGCTCTTCAAAGTTGGCTTCATTTCCCCCTGGATTAACAATTTGGTAGCCTATCTGGTACCACAGGAGTCTCACAAATGCAGGAAAGAGAGGGTCATTGGATGTGCAGCATGATTTTATTGACGACAGCCACTAGGCAAGCATTTAATCCACTGAGCAATCTCCCCAGCCCTTAAGAGTGTCTGTTTGTTAAATATTAATTCAGAATGTCCCAAGGGTGGTGTGTTTCCTTGGGGGTTTTTTGGGAGGTGAGGTGGGGGGGGGGGTTGAGACAGGGTCTGGTATAACCCAGGCTGTCCTCAAACTCACTAAGTAGCCAAGGATGACCCTGAACTTCTGATCCTCCTGCCTCCACCTCCAGAGTGCTGGAATTACAGGAGTGTGACACACACCCAGCTTCTGAAGTTCTGGGGATTAAACACAGGGATCCATGCAAATGCTCTACTGAGCTACCTCCCCAGCCCCATATTTGACACTTTCTGATGAACAGTTTGGTGACTATGCATGAAATCTGGGGCATATAATCTCAGTGCCTCATTTGAGAGTCATTGGGTGAGAGATTCAGTTCTAGCCAGATCCCACAAGTACTAAGATCCCCCTCATAAGTTTTCCTTAAGGAAAAGAGAATAAAGACTGAGCTGAGCCAGGAAGGAAGGAGGGACGGAAGGGAGGGAGGGAGGAAAGAGAGAAGGAAGGAAAGAGGGAAAGAGGGAAGGAAAGAGGGAGGAAGAAAGGAAGGATCATGACAGAGAAAACATGAGCTGAGTGAGCTGGAGGAAGGGTAAAAACCCTGGATTGTGGCCAGCAGCAGACCCGCACTAGCCAGGTGCCAGAGCCTTGTTGAGAGGCTAGAGGCATGCAGGACGGCCTGCTTGCCATGAGCTAGCCCCACGCACACCCTCAGATGCAATGTCTAAGCCTGGCGTCTCTGCGGGCTACTTCACACGCATTCTTATCACCAGGGCTGTGCAGATGCTTAATCACATGAGCTGCCTTCTCTCAAGCCAGTCCCAGTTCCTGGATGTCATTGAGATGCTCGCCCATTGGGACATGGCCCTCAACACTACTTTGCAGTGTTGTGTGAACCCAATTCCAAGTTCCTAATGCACCCCAATGAGAGGGGCAGAAAGTTGGTGAAAAACCAAGGCAAATCTTTTCTTTGTTGACTAAATTCTATCCACTGTGTGAATTACCAAGGAAAGTTCAAGTTCTTGTTCTGAAACCAGGTTCTCTGTCCGCAGACACCAGAAGACAGAAAATGTGATACTTTCTGCACATCTTAGGACACCGGTTCCCTGTAAGAGGATACCCTGATTCCTGCCAGTGCAGGGGGTGGGGTAGCTGGTGCATGTTTCTCCGTTTGCTGAAGGAACCCTAGAAAGAACTCTGGGCTTTCCCCAGGAATAAACTTCTCAGGATGGGCATGAGCTCAGTGGTAGAGTGCTCACCTAGCATGTACAAAGTCCAGGGTTCAATACCCAGCACTCCACCCCCCCCCCAAAAAAATGGTACTCTCCAGTTCCCTGGAAGGCTTCACTGGCTACGGGGCAGAGATTTTCATGTCCATATTGAGATACATCTCAAAAGAGAGTCCCTCAAGATTCTCCCCAGAGGCCTGTAGAACCTCAACTGAACTCATTTGCTCTGACTCCAGTTCTAGAAAGCTGAACAGGATCTCAAAACATCCTTTGGCTAAATGTGGAGATTCATGTCTTTAAACCCAGCTCTGGGGTGGGAGGCAGAGGTAGGAGTATTGCCCTGAGTTCAAGACCAGCCTGGGCTAGACCCTTACCTTGGAAAAACCAAACAGCCTTTCTCATTTTCACCCCTAATTCAAATCTAGGCAAACAAAGGGACTCAACGCCTGTAGAATACCTGCCCTTTCAGATGGCCTGCTTTATTTTCATTAATAGTTCCCAATGATAAGAGGGTCCAAGGGTTCCTGCTTCCTTGTGGCTTCTGTGGAGACAGGCCTGCGGACAGCTGAGGCAGGTGGTGAGTCAGTGAGATTCCTCAGATGGCCTTTCTCCAACAGATCCTAATCTCTCTCCCCAGCTGATATAGCCTACACTTCTAGGCCCCATTTTTCTCTAGGCCACACGCTTTCCTAAGAGCTTAACTCATGTGTGTGTTTATGCGCTTGTGTGCATGTGTGTACAGATGTCCATACTCACAGAGGCCAGAGAAAGACCTCGGGCCTCCTCCTCTACTGCTCTTCCGCCCTATTTCCCTGAGGCAGTCTCTCACTGAACCTGAACTCCCATCTTTCTAGTTAGACTGGCTGACCAGACAGTCCCAGCAATCCCCCTGCCTCTGCAACCACTTAGCCCTGGGGCTACAGACAAGCACAGCTACACCCAGCCAGCTTTTTACATGGCTACTGGGTATCAAACTCAGACACTCTTATGACCACCAAGTCATCTCCCTGGCTTAACTCATTGTATCCTCATGTCTATCCTGTGGGGAAGGTGCCGAGGAGGTGTGTGATGGGATTTGAACTTAAGTCTGTTGCCCAAGTTCACACCTCATGAGGGCCCAAAGCTTTTCTGATTAAGGACTACACTGGTGTTCTCTCTCTCTCTCTCTCTCTCTCTCTCTCTCTCTCTCTCTCTCTCTCTCTCTCTCTCTGTCTCTCTCTGTCTCTTTCTCTCTCTCTCTCTAGTAGATATATGGGTGGACATGTGCCACATGTGTGGAGGTCAAGGGACAACTTCAGGATGTCAGTCCTTGCAGTCCACTTTGTTTGAGACAGGGTCTATCTGATAGTATTCCACTGTGAATGTCAAACTAGCTGACCCTTGAACTTCCAGATTCTCCTGATTCTGCCTCCCCTTGACGTGGGCAGTTGGGATTACAGTTGCCTGTGCCACCTGTATCCAGCTTTCTGAGGATCTGGAGTCCAGTCTTCAAGCTTACATAGCAAGTGCTTCTAACCACTGAGCCATCTCCCCCAGCCTTCCCTCCACTGTGCTGGGAATTACCAAGGGAGCATTTACAGGAGCATTTACCTGGCTGTATGAGTGTCAACTTACTCCTCTGTCTCCCTGAGGCATGACCTGCTAATTACACAGCAGTATTCCGTCTCCTCTCTTCCTTTTTTGCCATAATCCTGCCCAGTTTCATCTAAGCACAGGACCATCTGTTTCAGACTACATTTCCCAGCATCCCTTGCAGATATATGTGACCACATGACTGTATTCCAGCCAATAGGATTGAGTGGAAGCTCCTTAATGACAAGTAGCTTCCTTTGGACTTCCTTACCTGCTATCTCCCACGCATCCTGAAACACAGATGCAAAGTGAAAAATTCCTGCTGTGGCCTGATGTGTGCTTGACCTAGGACTTGAGAGGTAAATAAACCCCTGTCCAATGTTCGGGGATCTCTTGGTTATAGCAGCTTATTTGAATGCTAGATTCAGCATCTAAATGCTTACTTTATCTTATTGTGCTCAACATCCTGAGGAAAGTCCTTTCTTAGGGTTTGGCCAAATTCTCCATTATCCCCGTGCAAACAAGCTACTGGGAGAATAAAAGATTGATGACTCTACAGAGACCCCTGAAAAGTGACAGGCCACAGTGGCTCCATGCTGATGCACCTCCTCCCACCCCCCAGGACCCTGTGCCCAAGAAGCTGTGCTGATGACCAGGGTTGAGGACTGCTCCACTTCACCCAGGGTTGTACTGCCACCCTGGGCAACTTCGCCAAGGCCACCTTTGATGCCATTCCAAGACCCATGTGACCCACAACCTCTAAAAGAGGCATTGATCACCAAGACTCCCTTCCAGGAATTCACCAACCATCTTGTGAAAACCCACACCAGAGTGCAGAGGACCCGGGCTCCAACTGTGGCTACTACAAAGG
>PVHP010034391.1:0-19063 GCA_004024765.1 Zapus hudsonius
GGACAGAGCGCACCTTCCAGATGACGCTCCTCTGGGTTCTGCAGGTGTTTCCCAGGGGAGGTCCACGGGCTCCTGACTTTAGTTCAGTTTGGGCCTTTTTGGGTGTCCTCTCTACTAAATATAGTCAGTCTTTTCTCTTGCTTCTTGAACACATAACATAACACAAAACATAGTTACAGCAACTGATTTAATGCTTTCACCATCTAATTTGTGGGTCAGTAACTGGGCATGGTGACAAATGCCTTTAATCCCAGCATCTAAGGTAGGAGGATTGCTGTGAGTTGAAAGCCAGGCTGAGTAAAAGAAAAGCAAGATCTGGCCTCAAAAAAAAAAAAAAACATTACCTTAATTTCTGAGCCAGTGTCAACTGACTATCTCCACTGTGAATTCTATTTTCTTACTTCTTTGCATTCCTGGTTGGTATTTATTTTTGCTTCATTGTGTTTTTAAGCCATGGTCTCTATATGTGACCTGGGCTGGCCCTGAATTCATGGTTCTCCCTCAGCCTCTTGAGTCCTGAGATTACATGCATGGGCCCCAAAGCCCAGCACATCCCCGTTATTTTAGACTGGATGGCATACTATAAGCATTTTTAAAGGTGATGTGATTCATCTACTTTGAAAGAGTGCATCCATGCTGGATTATGCTTCTAAACTTAATTAAGATGGAATCAGACAAACAGCTCTCTCTGTCCAAGGCTAGTGAACCCCACTGAGTCCCTAGTTTCTATCAGCAGCATGATGATTGAGGTGTAATCCAAAACACCTCCTGGCCCAGGTGAGTCTCAACAGTAGTAGTTCCTTCTAATCTTTTCAAGTGGTTTCATCTCCAGCCCTGGGTCATCTTCTCACAAACGTGCACATCTACCCAGCAGCCTCACTTGAGGGGACCCTCGGCAGCTCTCCTCAACCTTTAGTAAACTACCAAACTCAATCTGTTTCCCCTTCTCATGTCCTGGCATTGTATCCTCTTGCCTCTTAATTTTTCAATTCCCCTACTGACAGGTCATTAAGAATATTTGAAATTTTCTCATGAGATGTGTCTCACTGCACCAACATCATGATACACTTTCCTAAAGGTAAACACTTAGAAGAGAAAGTGGCAACTCAAACACAGACTATGGCTGAAACCTTACATTCTGCCAAACTGCCTTTTAGAAAGGATTTTTGTATTATCTCTGACAAAAATTCTGATGATTTTTAGTGTTTGCCAAGTTGGTAGGTGAAAAACGCTTCATTTTTATTTTTGTCATTCCTCTGGTTGGAGGATGGTATGCTCAGGCTGCCCCAAGAGAATGCAGAAGTGTAATGAACTCTCTCAGCATTATTTCATAAAAGCAGAAGAGCAAGCCAATGTAAAAACTATTAAGAGCTATTATTTTTTTAATATTTTATTTATTCATTTTCAAGCAGAGAAATACAGAGAGAGAGAGAGAGAGAGAGAGAGAGAGAGAGAGAGAGAGAGAGAGAGAGAGAGAGACCAGGGCCACCACCTTGTGGGTCTGGCATATGTGGGTCCTGGGGAATTGAACCCGGGGCCTTAGGCACTGGAGGCAAGTGCCTTAACCGCTGAGCCATCTCTCCAGCCCACAGAGCTATTATTTTTATCTAAGATGGCAAATAGAACCACAAATTAATCTTAAGACATTTCAATATATTTTCCTAATATGTGAATCTGAACCAACATGCCATGAATTCCACAGACAATTCTCAAAAACCAAAAGGACCAGCATAAAATTTAAAGTATTCAGACTCGGAGAGATCATATTTTCTGGGTCAGTAGCTTTCAAAGGAAAGCAGTTATTCTCTAGGATGTGAGGGGTAGACAGCTCATAAACAAAGCATGGTGCCCAATGTTCACCAAGAATTTAACGTCACCATGCACAAGAGGATAACCTATGGCCCTGGACAAGGTGCATTATGATGGGATTATGATGGGATATATTTCCTGTTGTCAGCAGTCAGCAAACACCTTAATTTCTTCTTCACAGTGCTTCACAAGATCTATGGGGCTGACATTTCCTAAGTGAGACAAAAGAGACTCAAAGACATTGAAACTTGTCTAAAACCACCCAGCACATACATATAGGAGGTAGAAACAAAATCAATACCCCTCAACTTTTATCACAGTGCTATTTTCTAAAGCAGCATGCTAACTTAGAATATTCATATTCTTTCTTTGAATTTTTATTTATTTATTTAGAAGAGAATGGGCTGCCAGGGCCTCTAGCCACTGCAAATCAACTCCAGGTGCATGCACTGCCTTGCACATATGATTTTACGTGGGTACTGGGCTACAGAACCTGGATCCTTAGGCTTTGCAGGCAAGCGCCTTAGCTGCTGGGCCATCTCTCCAGCCTATATTCTTTGAATTTTATACATACATTTATTTATTTATTTATTTATTTATTTATTTATTTATTTATTTATTTATTTATTTATTTGTGTGTGTGTGTGTGTATGTATGCATGTGCCTCAGCACATGTATGGTGATTGTGTCTATAAACAAGGGCAAGATATGTTAGGTATGCCAAATCTTAAAACTGAATGAAAGTATATCCCACTCTGTGACAGAGCAATTGCACAGAAACAAATGAATAATAACAGGCAGAAACATTCCTGAAAGCTTAGTTGTATTCGTTCATATCTGAAAAAAGCCCAACTATCTGCCATCTTTATATTAGATATAGTCACATGTAGCCATATTTTAAAAGACTACAACAGTGATGAGAGCCCAGCAATGGATGGATTTCACGGATATCAATAATGAACACATGCAGATAGGCACAGGAGTCTCTATTCTGTTGGTTCTATATCTGTGCCCAGGAAGCCCAAGCAAAAGTAACCATCATCCGGCATAATAGAAATTAGAAGTCCTGTTATCAGGGGAAGGAGGTAGAAGAAAAAAGTTTTGGGGAGTGTTAGAAATGTTTCATCTTGATGTGGGTGATAGGAATACACACTTTCATGTGTATATTCACTTAGCCATGCATTTAAGATCTGAACATCTAATGATCTTTACACAATAAAAAAAATTTTATGACAAAAATTCCTCCAAGCCACTGCTTTTTACTTTTTCATTTTAAAAACTGGAGTAAAATATCCACAACATAATACTCCTTTTTAAGTGTGTTTACTTGCACGGTTTAGTACACTCCTAATGGTATACAGCTGTCACATTAAGCATCTCCATTCTCTCTCATCTTTTAAAACTGAAATTCTGAACCTATTAAACAGCACCTCCTCACCACCTCTAGCTCTGATGTCCGCCACTCTACATTCTGTCTCTGAATCTGACAACTCTCTAAGCACCTAAGTGTAACTAGTCAATGTCAATATTTTTTTCTTGATATTTTTTTTTGCTATCTTGTAATTGTATTTTTCACTTTCAAAATGATTTTCCATGTAGCATTTCATTTCAGCTTCTTACTCCTTATGTGAAATATGGTGGATGATTCTGTCTCTATCTAATTTGTATAGAAATGTGGGGAACTGAAGTAACAAATGACAGCATTGCTAGAAATAAGAATATAAATATTCTGGGCTGGGGAGATGGCTCAGTGGTTAAAGGTGCTTGCTTATAAAGCCTACTGGTCCAGGTTTAATTCCCCCACACCCACATAAAGTTAGATGCAGAATGGTGCACACATTTATGTTCCCCATATCCTACAACAATGAAAAGACAGAGTCAGGAGACCGAAAGATAGTGGGCCAGCTAGTCTGGCATTCATGTGCAGTCTGGTAGTTCATTTGAAGTGCCAAGAGAGCCTAGAGAGCCTGTCTCAAAGAAGGTAAATCATAGACATCTTGAAGCTGTTCTCCAATCTCCACATGCCCACCATGCATGAAGGCAATTCCTTCAGATAGCCAGCCCTGAATATCATTATTTTTGCAAAGCTAACTATAATTTCCTATGTCTTTCATTTTACTTTCAAAGAATACCTTTTCCAGTTGAGTGTGGTGGCACACACCTACCATCCCAAAGGGAGGCCGAGGCTAGAGGTGGTTGGGAAACTCTTGGCTAGTATAGTTAACTAGCTACAGGTTAGACTGGTCTACAGAGTGAGACCCACCCTCCCCCATCCATCCATCCATCCATCCATCCATGTGTGTATATGTATGTGTGTATATACAAATTTGCCTGTTTTGAAATAAGATCTCACTGTGTAGCTCAGGCTGACCTGAAACTCACTGTACTCTTGAATCCACAGAGATTCACCTGCCTCGGCTTCCTCAGTGTAGGACTTTGAGCTACAACATCTGACTGTACTGCCTTTTCTTTCTTTCCAAATGGATTTTTATCTTATCAAGGGCCAAGAGACAGAGAGAGAGAGAGAGAGAGCGCGCACTACTCCTGCAGTGTGCAATCAGGTGTGTTTGACAAAGGTCCTCCTCAGACTAGATCCCTCCTGCTTGAAAACTTGTTCTAAAAGTGGAAACTGAAGGCAGCAGAGCATTGCAGGAATAGAGGACTTTGAGACAACCGCCAATGTGGTCACTACAGAGACATTTCTAAATGTACCAGCACCACTCACAACAAGTGTTATAAGATTTTTTTAAACAATGGGAATGGGAATATGTTTTTCCCCTCAAGTTTCTGTAAGTACTGAAATCAGCATTCTCTTTTAATGGGAAAACAACATGTATTATTTATTCCAATGGAAAGGAAACCAAGGAAAGTTTTTCACACTTGCACATCTGAGTAACAAAATTCAAATATCATAGGTTAGAATAAGAAAAAGAAAAATATATATATTAAAGAAATCATAGGTCATGTCTCCTTCTCAGTCACTGCAAATAGGCCTAGAGGTCTTTATCATCTATAGCTACTAAGAACAGTGGTCAGAAAGACAGCTGAAAGCAATCACAATAAAGAGAAGTAGAAAATATGATAGCTAGCCTTGACTGTCAACTTGGCTGGAATGAGAAGTCTCTGGGAGACATTAGTGCAGCTTTCTTTGTATATGTCCATAAAGATTTCTCCAGACAAGATTCAGCAAAGGAGTAAGACCATTCTGAATGTGAGCAGTAGCATCCATACACTCTGGGCCCTGGATACAATAAAGGGGGAAAGAGGAGGTACCCAGGCACAGGCATTCATATTCATACCATCTTCTCTCCATTTCCCCTCCCTCTCTCCTTACCAGCCATCCCAAAGTGAGCTTCTGTTCTCTCTACCAGGCTCTCCCCATCAAGAAGGATTGAGCCCTCTGAAACCACAAGCCAAAAATAAATTTTTCTCTCCTTAAGGTATTTAAGTCAGGTATTTTGTCACAGCCACAAAATCATATAGAGCAAAGAAGCTATGATGGTTAACCTAAGAAGAGAGCATAGCAAAGGTGGCTCTGGACCACCAACTGCTGCCCCTTACCAGTCCCTAAGCACAAATGAGCAGCACCAGCTACTGCTGGGAGCCCAGGTACCACCACAAGCTAATAAAAAGCAGCAAACTTCCAGGGACAAACTAGACAGGCTCAGCCTGTTTTGCTTACTGCAATAAATAAACAAATAGCAAACCAAAGATGATTTTAAATAGTATCAAGTGCAAATTAAATATAAACATGTTATCATAATAGCTAAAGTTCTAATATATAAGATTACAAAAAGAAAACTACTCATGATAGCGCCTGGATACCCTTTAAATAGTATCAAGTGCAAATTAAATATAAACATGTTATCATAATAGCTAAAGTTCTAATATATAAGATTACAAAAAGAAAACTACTCATGATAGCGCCTGGATACCCTTAACGCATAGCTAAAAATATGGAGAAAGCATCCTTATTTTAACTGGATTTTCTTTTATTATTTTAGGGAAGGTCTTATTATGTAGCCCAGGCTAACTTTGAAACTTAAGACCTTCTGCCTCAGCCCCCAAATGTTGGGATTATGTGTGTGGTTTAAATAGATTTCTTAAAGACAACAATTGAAAATATTAAGTTTTCATCTCTTACAGAGTTCAAAGTATAATTACCTGAGGGACTGTGCCACGATGTTTTCACATATTGTCAAACAATGATTAACACGGTCTTTCTTGGTGGCTGCAAGTTCCTTCTTTCTAAAAATAAAAACAGAAAGGAAAGGAAGTGAAAATACACTGAATTATCCACTTTAATAATTCCTAAACTTCGTTCACTCCTTAAGTACTTCTGGGCCACTGCTAATGCACAACATTATGCTCCATACTGGAGGGGAGGCAGGGCAGGGTCAGAAAGGGGAAAGGCACCCATGACAGGTGAACTCAACCAGGAACTTCCAAAGCCAGACGACTCCACAGAAAAATCACATGATGTCACAAAAACAGCCTATTTTCCCAATTTTAGAAGAGAAAATGAAGTTTCAACAGTGACCTGACAAAGATCACAAAATAAAAGAATCAGAACGGGTCTTAGCTCTTCCATTCCCATTCAATTCACTTTTTCTACACTGAACATCACCGAAAATAGAGGGGGTCTTATAACCTGTGGCAGGTTACAGCTTAATTAGAAACATTTTTTTCTTCTCAACAGTAAGATGATGAAAGGATGGGTTGCAATGGATAAGACACAACTCAACAAAACACAATAATCACACCTACTCCACATACCTCTATTCTCAAAACCACTGCTGACTACTGCAGTCACATACCATATGCCTCCATAAGGTATAAGCAGTGGCTAGCCACTCTGTATTCTGAAATAGCTAGAAGTCAGCCACTATTAAAAGTGTCAGAGAGCAAAAGGAGACAAATAGCCTGGTCAACAAATCAGACAAACGTGTTTCTTTCCCACCCAAACTAAGACGTTCGATGTCCTCAACATTAGCTCACAATAAAGTAGAGAGGGAAGAGCCAAATGTGGTACCCACCAGAAACAACTAAACCAGAAGACTACTAAGTTTGGGGAAAATTCTAATTCTGAAGAAACTGTTTTTAAACTTGCAAACATCTGCGACTATTTAACTCCTAATGTATTCCTTAGGCTGTTCTAAGTACACAGAGCAACACAGGCTGTTAAAATTACACAAACTTACTGAGAGCATACCTCTAACCCCAATGATCAGAAAGGAAAACAGGCAAGCAGAAACTCTCCAAAGCATGAAACCAAGGGCCAAGAAGAGTGGGTGAGTGGTGGGGCCCCAGCAGAGAAAAGGGCTAAGCTGTGCTGCCAGTGAAGAGTCTGTATTGGGCCCTTGTGTCTCTTTTCTAAAAGCGACTTTTACTGACCAGTTATGCTCTAAGGTGCTGATCACCCACCAAACTCCATTCTTCTCGCCTTAGACACATAGCAGCCCACTAAAAAGTTACCCTGCCTAGCCTCCTTGTAGCTAGTTAGAAACGTGACTGGGTCCCACAGAGGGAATAGCAACACAAGTGATATAGAGAATTCCTGGGTCACCTGGCCCTGGTTATCTCCCCTTTTATCTCCCTCCAATCAGAACAGCCATGACTAATGCCCAGCTTTTGATAACACAGATAAAGACAGCAGGAAAACTATCTAACAAGATGGGAGCATCTTGAGTCCCTAAGGACCCTCAGATGCACGGGCTCCCACCCTCATGGACAGCTCACTTCAACAGAGGTAGGATGGAAGCCACTCACACATCCTTCACCTGGTGAAAGATAACAAAATGCTACAGTCAAACAAGAAAAAACTGCTGGCTGTAAAAAGGAAGTAAACGGCGATGGGAAACTAGAACTGAAATGCAGTACATTTGGCAAAATAAACTAGACTCCATAGAGGACATTGGGTGATCTCATTTTTTAAGAACATTCTGGAACAAATCAAAGAACTAAGTCTAAAAATATAAATTTAGGCCCTTGCAAATAAATTCTTATCTATAGAATTATGCTAAGATTGAAAGAATGAAAAACTGGTCAGTAATTTTCAGGGGTGAAAAGATGACAACAAAGAGGCATGGAAAGATTTGGGGAGTGACAGACTGCTCTAAATACTAATTATGTAGTCACAGGGATTGATGCATTGGTAAAATGTCACACTTCCCACCCCATAAAGAAAGGGATGGGGTTGGGGATTTAGCTCAGTGGATGAGTGCTTGCCTAGCAAGCGCAAGGCCCTGGGTTCGGTCCTCAGCACCGCAAAAAAAAAAGGGGGGGGAATGGAGAAATCCCTCAGCAGTTAAGACCATTTCCTGTGCTAGCATAAGGGCTGGAGGCCTGAGAGACCACTCCAGTTCAAGTCCCAGGACCCACATGAACAGCTGGGCATGGCCACATACATCTGTAACCGAATTCCAGCAAAGAAAGCTTTGAGATGGATCAGTAAGAGCTTACTCCTTGTGGTAGTCAGCCACACGCCACTGGGATGCATTTCCACACCAGGCACAATTTTGGGAGGAACGTATTTATAAAATCAACAGATCCAGGAAAAGTTCAATAATGGCAAAGAGGCTGGCCCCCTTTCACAGGTCAAAGCAGAGAGAGAAGCCCATCCAGCACCTCAGCAGGCACACTCTCACTAGCAGACAACAGAACTCCAGATTTGAGTTCTGACTGCTCTTTGCATATGTATACCTGGAATTTCACATCCACCCCAGAAATATCTTAGGGTTGGAGCCTAGAATCCCACCTAGGTGATACCTCCTCCAGCCAGGCATCTGAAGAAAAACTTTTACACTTTTGAATCTACTGGGGGACATTTAATCAAGCTATCACACTCCTTAAATAAGAACAAGCAGAAGAGTGATGGGGTGCCACATGGGCACCTACATTACATACACCACACACAAAAGCAAAAACAAATAAACAAAAAAAAGGAAGAAAATGTCATGAGAATTAAAAAGCTCTTCAAGCCACTCATTAAAACCTCTGCCACCCCAGCTTAGATTGTACCTCCTTTGAGACGGTCTTTAAACTTGAGCTTCTAAAACCAAGACATAGTGGTGCACACCTTTAATCCCAGCACTCAGGAGGCTGAGGTAGGAGGATCACTGTGAGTTTAAGGCCAGCCTGAGACTACATAGTTACAGCTCAGACTGGTCTAGAGTGGGACCCTACCTCAAAATAATAATAAGCTTCAGGCAGCCTACTCTAACTATGCAAAAGACATTGTAAAATCTAGGACTCTATGTAATACAGCAACACATGTTTTGTTTTTAAATTTTTATTCATTTGCAAGCAGAGAAAGAGAAGAAAAGACATAAAATGGGCACACAGGGCCTCCAGCCACTGCAAACAAACTCCAGATGCACGTGCCACCTTGTGAATCTGGCTTTACATGGGTACTGAGGACTTGAACCCAGGTTGTCAGGCTTTGCAGGCAAGTGCCTTAACCACTGAGTCATCTCTCCAGCCCCTAACACATGTTTTTAAATTACCAAAGAACTAATTCTAAAAATATGAATTTAGGCCCTTGCAAATAAATTCTTATCTATAGAATTATGTTAAGATTATTATGTTAAGATTACACTATTAAAATGTAAACTTAGCCAGGCCTGGTGGCGCACACCTTTAATTCCAGCACTTGGGAGGCAGAGGTAGGAGGATTGCCGTGAGTTCAAGGCCACCCTGAGACTGCATAGTAAATTCCAGGTCAGCCTGGACTAGAGCGAGACCCTACCTCGAAAAACAAAACAAAACAAAAAAAAATGTAAGCATTAAAATTATGAGTTGAAAATTGGAGGTTGGCCTGGACCACAAGAATTTAAAATGTTCCTCTTCACCACGCCTTTCTCACACTACTAGGGTAATATTCACCAAGCTATGAGCAGAACTAAAGTTCTACAGCTGCACTTCCATCAAGGATCCAGGGCTTCTGATTCCTCTCAACTCTACATCAGCAACAGCACTGATACACAATTGGGACCTGTGCAGAAACATTTTCTTAAGGACTGGGCCACCAAGTTACACGTTACACTTTCTCAAGCAGTGCCAGCTTAGAAAAGCATACCTGGCTCATCAATGAACACACGTAACACATTCAATAGTATGACACTGACTACCAAATCCACCATCTTTACTAAGCGACAAGGCCCTTCCATCTTCCCAATGGTGAGTACTGGGATGAGGTAACACTACTCACAGGGGAAGGGCAAGAAACCACCCGGGGAAACAGAGAAAAATCAGCCATGTTATATAAAGGTTCTTAAGAGACAGACTGAATCACAACCTATTGTACAATGAAGAGAGTGAAGAGAAGTCATTCTATCATGCTTGCAGCCAGTTGAGGTGGTACGTCTGTAACCCCAGAACTCAGGTGAAGGAAGGAGGAGCCAAGCAAATTCAAGCCCAGACAGGGCTACATAGCGAGACCTTGTCTCAAATAAATGAAAAACAAAGACAAGAAGTCTACTTAAAGTAAATTCATATAAAAACCAAATTGGGGGGGGAGGCTCTGTGGTTAAAGCTTGAAGGCCCAGTACTCACATATAGCCACACACACAAGGTGGCACATGAATCTGGAGTTTGTTTGCAGTGGTAGGAGGCCCTGGCACACACTTGTCATGCATTTATAAATTTTGAACCTGCATGGCAGCTCATGCTTTTAATCCCAGCACTTGGGGGACGTCGAGGTAGGAGGATCACCGTAAGTTTAAAGCCAGTCTGGGATACAAAGTGAGTTCTAGATCAGCCTGGGTTAGAGTAAGATTCTGCCTCAAAAGTAAATAAAATTGTAGCTAATAGTGCACACTCCACTGATTTTGGAGGGAGGAGATACACCACAGAACAGTGGGGAGACTTCTGGGGAAGGAGGTGTAACCAAGAAGCCTATCTCATACACACACAGGAACCAGCTCTCAGGGGACAGCAAATCATTACAACTTTTACACAGATTCAGGAAATACCTCATGACCTCAGGGTGATAAAAAAAGATTAGAAAAAAATTAAGGGGCTGGAGAGATGGCTCAGTGGTTAAGGTGCTTGTCTGCAAAGCCTAAGGACTAGAGTTCGATTCCCCATTACCCATATATAGCTGGATGCAAAAAGTGGCACATGCGTCTAAAGTTCATTTGCTATGGCTGCAGGCCCTGGTGCAACTATTGTCTCTCTGCTTGAAAAAAATAATGATAATAATTTAAAAAAATTAATCATGCCAAGCATGGTGGCACACACCTTTAGTCCGAGCACTCAGGAAGCATAGGTAGGAGGATTGCTGTGAGTTCAAGGCCAGCCTGAAACTACATAGTGAATTCCAGGACAGCCTGGACTTGAGCAAGACCCCACCTGGAAAAAAAAAAAACAAAAAACAACAATAATAATAATAATCAAAAAAGATGCAAAAAGCTCTGGCCATAATGGGAAAGCATGTTTAAAAAACACAATTCTGCCGGGCATGGTGGCATACACCTTTAATCCCAGCACTCGGGAGGCAGAGGTAGGAGGATTGCCATGAGTTCAAGGCCAGCCTGAGACTATATAGTGAATTCCAGGTCAGCCTGGATTAGAGCAAGACCCTACCTCGAAAAACAAAACAAACAAACAAAAACACGATTCTGGGGCTGGAGAGATGGCTTATCTGTTAAGGCCTCTGCCTGCAAAGCAGAAGGACCCGAGTTAGATTCTCCGGTACCCACGTAAAGCCAGATGCACAAGGTAGTGCATGCATCTGGAGTTCGTTTGCAATGGCTGGAGGCCCTGGCACACCTGTTCTCTCTGTATCTGCCTCTTATCTATCAAGTAAATTTATTTTTTTTAAATCACGATTTTGTAGGGAAAAGACAAGCCAGGGTGGGAGGAGATATGTTCACAGCAGCACTTAATCAAAAACTAACAGTAAAAACATACAATTGAAGATGAGAAAAATGTGGCATACTGATTCAAGAAATAGGATATAGCAACAAAAATAGAAAAACCATAGGTAAATCTTAAAAATGTAACACTAAACAAAAAGCTGTACATATATACATATGTGTATGCATATTCATAGAAATATGTATTGGTAGAGCTGTATGATGCTGTTCATGTGACATTCAAAGCTAGAATGGGGCTGAGGGTGAGGGTCAGTGGTTGAGCATGTGCTGAGCCTGCCCAAGGCCTTGGGTTGAATGTCCCCTCACCACCCAAAAGAAAAGAGGAGAAACAAAACGTAGTAAGGTAAAACTAGAGAGTAAATCAGAAAGGAGGCTAAGGGGGGAGGGGACTGGCAGGAAAGAAACACTGAAGGGAGGGGCCTCTGGGTGTTACTAATGCTATTTCCTTACTGGACAATGGTGACAAGTTTTATGTACTGCTCTGCATACATATTTTTGAAATATCTTATTTATTTGCAAGGAGAGACAGAAAAAGAGAATGGGCATGTCAGGGCCTCCAGCCACTGCAAACACTACAGATGCAGGCGCCACTGTGTGCATCTGTCTTAAGTGAGTACTGGGGAATGGAAGCCATGTCTTAGGCTTTGTACGCAAGTGCCTCGCCCGCTGAGCCATCTCTCCAGCCCCCTGCATATTTTCAACAAAATGGAAAAGAAACTTCTATAGTATGAAACTGGTTAAGTAGATAAAGTACTCACCTTGAAAAACACAACTAGAAAATATGAAATTGTGTTTTAACAAAATACAGATGACAACCTAAGTATGCACTGAGAAGTATGCCGAGAACATAGTATAAGCTATGTACTTTGGATTCAGTCATTAAAACAAACACTGTTTTCATCCAGTTTATTTTTTATTTGAGAAAGAGAATGTGTATATATGGGCACACTAGGGTCTCTTGCTACTGCAAACTCCAGGTGCATGCACCGCTTTGTGATTTGGCTGTAAAGTACTGGGACACTGAACCTGAACCGTCAGGCTTCACAAGCAAGTGCCTTTAAGCTTTGAGTCTTCTCCCCAACCCTCATCCAGATATATTTCAGTCGTGGTGGAGGGGGTCACATGCAAAAAACCAATGTCAGATAGAGCTAGCAAAAAATAAAAAATAAAACCCAGTAGGAAAGAAAGGCAGGAAAGTGTTACATCATCTTAACAGTCCACACAAAGAAGCCTCAGAGGCTGGGAGGATGGCTCTGTTGTTAAAAGCACTAAGCATGATGACCAGAGTTTGCCAGAACTAACTCAATGCCACAGGCAGGTAGCACCTACATGTGGAATCCCAGCGTACCTCTGGCAATAAGAGGCTAATTCAGAAAGGAGAAAGCAAATGTTCTTGGGTCACCTAGTCTGGTGTTCACAGAGCAAACAAGTCTCACAGGAGATAGAACGTGAGAACCAACAACCAACATCCTGACGTTTTCTTCTGACCTCCACACATGAGCCACAGCATGTTCACACCCATATACGTGCATGTGCGTGCTATAAAATGCTATGCTGGTGTCCCATTTTATATAAGAAAAGTCAAGCTCAGTGAGAAAGGCTCTCTCAGCAGAGCTGAACATCAAATCCAGAGTTGCAAAAATAGAAGAACGATAAACCAGGATGAGAATATACATGTCAAGGTCTTACTTCAAAACTACAAGTGCTTGGCTGGAGAAACAGCACAGCGGTTGTTGTAGCCAGCTTTCTAGCTGCTTGTGAAGGAATGGGTTTATTTTGGCTTAGGGACTTGAGGGGAAGCATCACCATGGCAGGGAAAATGATGGCATGAACAGAGGGGTGGACATCACCTCCACCACAGCACTGCAAACAGTGGCAGGAGGGTGTGCCAAACACTGGCAAGGGGAGGCTGGCTTATAACACACATAAGCCCGCCCCCAACAACACAACTCCCACAAGGGTCTAATACCCAAACTGCCATCAGCTGGGGATTGAGCCTCAGAACACATTCATTTGTGGGGGACACCTGGATCAAATGATAACAATCTGCCCCTGGTGCCCACAATCATTCATGATGTAAAAATACAATACATTCAGCTCAACTCCACAAGTCCCCACAGTTTTTCTTTCAACTGAGCAATAATACCAAAAAGCACACCCAGAATGGCACAGAATATTCACACTGCAAAAGATAGCTTTAGGCATGGCAAAGACAGATTGAACCAAGACAAGATTTAAAACAAACAGGGCAAACATCAAACCATCTCCAAGTCAGATAATTTTAACCAGTAACAAGTCTCTTGGAGTTCCAATTCCCCCCTCCAGCTAGGCTACTCATAGTCCAGGAAACCTTCATCTGGCACTAGCAGCTCTCCTTGGAAGCCATCCCATAGTCCTGGCATTTTACTGGGTTTCCACTGTGACCCCATGGTTCATCCTCATGGGTCCATCAGGCCTCCACACAGGCAACCCAACACACCTGCTTCACACTGCCCATGGCCAAAAACCATGTTGTACATCCAATGACCCTCTTCCTGCATTTGTTATACTCCATAGTAGCAGGTGGACTACCAACTTCAAAAGAGTCCACATTCTTCATGCTGTCCCAATGCAGACCACCTGGCCAGATCTCAATGGTTGTCATCTCCCAAACAATTGCAGCCCAAAGATGTCATTGCTTTCTAGTATTCTATCTTCTGTGCCCTCCCCATCTGCTCACTCCAGTCCATTTCTATGCACAAGTTCTCAGGACACAAGCAGGCAGAACGCAGTAAATGCAGTAAACCTCTCACACAAAATGCTTCTGGCACCGTCCAGACAAAGTTTTTACTCACCCTCATAAGCCAAACCCCAGAGTCCATAGTTCTTACTGCATTCAGGTCTTTCAATTCTGATCAAATAATCCCATCAAGCTGTACTTATAGCACTGCAAGGCATCTCTGAGGCCAAGGTTTCAAATCCTTCCAGATTCCTCCTACAAATCAACCATGAGTTTGAGGCCAGCCTGAGACTACATAGTGAATTCCAGGTCATCCTGAGCTGGAGCAAAACCCTACCTCGAAAAACAACAACAAAAAAATTGATGCAGATGAGGAAGAAACACACAAATAAACTCAGTTTTAAAAATGGACAATAGCTGGGGAGATGGCTCAGCAGTTAAAGGCACTTCCTTGCAAAGCCTGCCAGCCTAGGTACAATTGTTCAGCCACTCACATAAAGCCAGAAGCAAAAATGGAGCATGTGTCTGGTGTTCATTTGCAGCAAGAGATTCGGACACGGATGGACACGGACACACACACACACACACACACACACACACACACAAGTAAATAAAAATTATTAAACAGGCAACAGCCAAGCATAGTTTTATGCTTTAATCCCAGCACTTGGGAGGCAGAGGTAGGATCGCTGTGAGTTCAAGGCCACCCTGAGACTACAGAGTGAATTCCAGGTCAGCCTGGGCTAGAACAAGACCCTGCCTTGAAAAACCAAATAGCAATGAGGATACGGCCTTGCAAGCAAAATATATGAAAGGGCCTGGGTCCCTCATTTGTTGACCTTTTTAACTTACTTTTGTCTTATAATAATAAGAAGTCAACTGCGCCTATCTAAGACACTGTAGCCTGGTTTTCTGTTATTTGCAGTTAAGTGCAATCCTAATTGATAACATCAACTGTGAGTACCATTCTAAAACCCTGCAGAGATTAAGTTGCAGAGGTTCTGCCTTCAAACTACTGGTACTTCTCGCCTTGCCCTCTGCCACACCCTGACAGAATCCCCCATCACCTCCCAAGGCATCACTGCAAGGCTTCCAGCTGACTTCCTGCTTCCACTGTTGCTCCCCTTCAGTCCAGCTCCTCAGACAGTGTTCCTTTTAAACTGAGAGTGGGTTCCACTCTCCAGTTCTACTCCAGTGACTTCTAAGATAAATTCCCATGTCTATTCCGCCTACATAGGAAGTGGTACAGATCTAGTATGGCCTCCCTCTACCACTCTGACCTCACTCTCTACTATGAACCTCCCTCACTCCATTCATTCAGCAAAGATGGCATCACTATTCCTCAACCTGGAAAGCTTTTATCTTCAGGGCACAGACACCTCTCCTGAACACCCTCAGGCTAAGTCCTTACTCAAAAGGCTTCATTCATCTCAGGGCCAATCCCAAAAATTCCACCTAAAACAGTCCTGACATTTCCAAGTCGCCACCCTGCTTGTTGTGCCTCTTCACTGAT
Organism: Zapus hudsonius; assembly: GCA_004024765.1. NCBI lineage: Eukaryota > Metazoa > Chordata > Mammalia > Rodentia > Dipodidae > Zapus > Zapus hudsonius. Next base: position 15,920 of record PVHP010034391.1, read on the forward strand.
GAAGACTCTACGGACTTAGCTAGCTGGCCTACTTCTATGCTCCTCTCTAGAAAGAACGCTTCAGAACGGCATAGCTTTGTTCCTTAAGAGGCCTGCATCTAGAATAGTGCCAGGCACACAAGAGAGATGGTCAGCAAACACTGAGTGAATCACTACAGTCAGGGAAAAATGAAGTGCGAATTTGAAAAATGAAAATGTGTCAAAGGTAAATGTCTAATGCTTCTAATGGCTATCAGCCCCTCCAATGCACTCCAGGTTTGCTGAGGCCACAGCCAGCCCCACACAGAACTCCTACATCCTATATATACTGAACAGAAAACAGGTTTTCAGCTATTTTGACCGAAGCCCACGCATGGCTGTGGCACTACAGTTCATGCAACAGAATAAGAGCCATAAAAATAGAACAGATACTTTCTGAACTGCTCTGGCTGGTCTTGCTATGGGGAAAGGGCTTTTCAGCTGAAGCTTGCAAAGAAAACTGCTAAAACGATTTCCAAGCAGTGAGCCTGTTTCTTGTTACTAATGAACATCAGGCAAGGTACACAGAAATGTGAGATGCTTGCTTTTTATTTGAAATAACTCTAAGCCTTTTACAGTTGATTTCAGAGCATGCTAGGATCTTGAACAGCTATTGTTCTGGGGCTAGAGAGATGGCTCAGCCCCTAAGGAGCTTGCCTGCAAAGCACACCAATGGGAATTTGATTGGCCAGTACCCATGTAAAGCCAGATGCACAAAGTGGCACATGCATCTGAAGTTTGTTTGCAGCACCCAGAGGCCCTGGTGTACCTATTCTCTCTCTCTCTCTCTCTCTCTCTCTCTCTCTCTCTCTCTCTCTCTCTCTCTCTTTCTCTCACATCTCTGCTTGAAAATGAATAAATAAAATATTTTAAAACATCTCCCACCCCATCCTCCTAGAACCCAACTCTGTCCTTAGGACTGAGTCTGGCTTATGTGGGTACTGGGGAATTGAAACCAGGGCCTTAGGCACTGGAGGCAAATGCCTTAACCACTGAGCCATCTCTCCAGCCCCTGGAGATGTTTTAATTATTAGCCTTTACCAACTTTGGAATTATTACCATGTTAAAGTAAAACTTCTGCAAAATGAGCTGAATTTGTGTTTGAAGAAACCACAGAGCAACCAGGTCTTCTTCCCCACCCAGGGCCCTGTTCAAGGTGTATAAACAATATGGAGTATGTGTGAATTTCCACAACTCTCACCTAGAGAAGGAACTTCAGTCAGACTGAAATGATTTCAATTCCTCTAAATACCCAAACGGGTTTTTTTTTTATATTTTAGAAGAAAAATGTATTCCCATAGTTGATTCTATCAAATATGCCAACATTACTCCTCAAATCCTTATGTTCTAATTAAACTCTGAGGTCAAGGAAAGATACTATCAGAAACATAAAGAACAAGAAACAGTTCCAAAAGTAAATCTTACTACAGCAAGATTCGTTAATGGGCTGCTTCCGGAAAACTCTTCTCATTCACAGTTCAAATCCAGATTAGAAATAAAATGGCCAGAATTGAGAGACAGCATTCAGACCTCGAGGAAAGGCCTGAGCTTCTCTTTGACCCTAGTAATAATGGTCTCTCTTCTTCTGTTTCAAGAATTCTCCCCAGCCACAAGCAGCTAGCTTCTTAAAGATCAAGACATCAGCAAGGAAAGCGTACTTTTAGATACGCCTGAGACATCCATGGAGTCTGGACCAAGCCTGACTTCAACACGGGTAAGATTCCTCCCCTGGCAGAGAGCTGTCCCCTCACCAAGGTGTCCATTTGAGTTCCACCAGAAAATAGGCCATAAACGTCGGTCCCCTAGAACATCCAGGCCAGTCTGATTAAAACCCAAACACAAGTAGCTCTCCAGGTCCTTGTCAACCACAAAGCGTGCAAATGTCTTGGAGGCCAATCTGAGAGCAGATAGCCGGCCTTTTGGGGGTGATGTTTCCATCTTGTTACTACACTGTGCATCTCGAAATAAACCAAACACTCAAGTCACAAGCTGCAGGAAGAACCTCCTATTGGACCAGAGACCTCGCTCCCCCCGCCCACTACTCCTAAAAAGCATTATGTCATCCACGCTCCCGACACCACGTCCCTCCGGGGGTCCCGCACTCCAGACCCCAGGCCCGAGGAGGCCCACGCCGCGGGGTCTCAGCGCACGTTGCAGCCCCTCCTGAACCTGTTTCACGCGTGGAGAGAGAAGTAAGTTCTCTCCTGACTCTGCGCAGGCGGGAGAGCCGAAGGACTTGGGCCGAGTGTCCCAAGACGCATGACGGACAAGCCGGCTCGGGAAGGCCGAGGAGCACCGAACCCGCGACCCTCCGGCTGGCGAGGGCGAGTGCGCGTGCGCGGTCGCCGTGGCCAGGGGCCTCCCGGGCGGGGAGCTGCGGCGAGCTCCCGGAACTCACGGTCGGGGCGGCGGCTCCTCGGCCGCGGCGGGGCCGGGCGGCGGCGGCGGAGGTGGCGGCGGCGGCGGCGGCGGCTGCGCCTGAGGCGGGGGCTGCGACGGTTGAAGCGGCGGCGGCGGCTGCTGTTGCTGCTGAAACGACTTGAGAGACTCGAAGGCCTTCATCAGCTTTTCCAGGGTCGCCATGGCGGCCTCCTGCCCAAGCGGGGCAGACCCCAGAGGCCTCGACCCTGCGCGTGCTCCGCGGGCGCAGCTCAGAAGCGGGGCAATGAATGGGCTACTGCGCCGCAGGCAGAAACAGAACCGAAAACCCAGGCCATCTCAGCCCCGTCCCGACAGCCCACGGGGTTCCTGCTTTGCGCGACGTCACGCCGGCGAAGGCGGAGCTCCCCGGGCCGGAGCCCAATTGTGGACTTCAGGCCCGCGCACGCGCACGTCCCGCTCCTGCACGCTCGCCCCTCCCAGCCGAGGCCGCCCGGGCCCTCCTCAGCGAGGGGCGGGGCGATGCAGCGAGGGGCGGGGCGAGGCCGGTTGGAGAGGGGCAAAGCGGGGATGGGCGGGGCGGGACCTAGAGGGGCGGAGCAAAGAGAAGATGGCCAACAGCTCTGCGGGGAGGGTGGGGCCAGATCGCGAGGGGCGGTGCGGGGCCGTAGGGGCGAAGTGAAAGGGGAGGGAAGGGGCGGGGTGTAGCGGGGCGGGGTGTAGGGGGGAGAGCCCAAGGGAGCGGGG
>PVHP010034392.1:0-19077 GCA_004024765.1 Zapus hudsonius
AAGCTGGGCATGGTGGCGCACGCCTTTAATCCCAGCACTCAGGAGGCAGAGGTAGGAGGATCACCATGAGTTCAAGGCCATCCTGAGACTACATAGTGAATTCCAGGTCAGCCTGGACTAGAGTGAGACCCTACCTCGAAAAACCAAAAAAAAGAAAAAAGAAAAAGAAATCTCTAAGAAAGCAAAATGTAAAGGAAAGGAAATGAGAAAAGAAGAAAAAAAAAGAGAAGGAAATTAGAGAATCAACCTGTAGAGTCCACAATAATGAGGATTCCAGACAGACAGGCAGGCAGATACAGAGAGGAAATTAAGGGAAGAAAGGTAGCAAACTTCAAAACACACATCAAGCACCAGAAGGGAAAAGAATCCCCAAGGCAGAATGTCCTGGAATTTTACACCAGAGGCTCAAGACTACCCCAAAAGTGCAAACAAGTCTAATTATAAATGACTGCTATGTGGTGTATTTCTTCCCATTTCTATTGTGAAGTTTTTCTTTTTAAAAAATTATATATTTATTTGCAAGGAGAGGCAGAGAGAGAGAGAGAGAAAGAGAGAGAGAGAGAGAGTGCACAGGCATGCCAGAGCCTCTTGCTGCTGCAAATGAACTCCAGATGCATGTGCCACTTTGTGCATCTGGCTTTACATGGGCACTGAGGAATAAAATGGGGTACAGCAGGCTTTGCTAGCAAATACCTTTAACCACTGAGCCATCTTCCCAGCCTGGAGTCTTTTTGCATGTGTATGTGAGCATGTGTGTGCTTGTGTGCGTGTGTGTCTGTGTGTGTGTGTGTCTGCGGGCATAGGCCAGAGGTCTATGCCCAGTGTCTCTCCACTTTACTTTTTTGTTTTTTTTTTTTTTCTCATTTTTTGAGGTAGGGTCTCACTTTAGCCCAGGCTGACCTGTAATTCACTATGTAGGCTCAGGGTGGCCTTGAACTCATGGCAATCCTCCTATTGTGATGGTCATGCAGCTCCAGAGAAACCCCTCCCCTTGAGTGGGAGGTGTCTAGCTAGAGCTACAACCTAGGTGCTAAAACTGATTGGTCAGATATAAACCAATCTGCTGTCTCTCTGACTCACCTGGGGAAAACTTAAATTAACTTTCCTAGAAGAAAGCGCTCTCTTCCCCACATGGCAAGCTAGCAGAAGGACCTTTGAATCTCCAGGATTAGCTATGGCTAATGGCTGGGGTGGGGGAAGGCTTCAGATTCTTCCCACATGAACCTCTCCTCATGATGGGAGCCCTCTGTTATCTTTTCTTCTTCTGTTTAGCTAAACAACATAAATTCTGTTAGGCTCTCCACATTTTCTCCCCACACTGGTGGCTGGAGAACTCTGTAACTCCCCATGTTTCCTTAAATAATATATTATGAACCTCACAGACCACATGGTGACTGGGCGGCTTTCCTATCCAATTCCCCTTTCCCTTAACTAATTAATCTAGAATGAATGTGTGATAAGACATATTTCTGTCCCTGTGTATAATTCTTTTGCATTAGAGGACACAAACTGGGGGGGGAATGCAGCAGTAAAAACCAGATATAGCTGTGCCAAGGTTTCCCGGTTACACTACCTCTGCCTCCCGAGTGCTGGGATTAAAGGCGTGTGCCACCACGCCTGGCTCTCCATTTTACTTTTGTTTGTTGAAGTAGGGATATCATTAGTCTAGCCCAAGCTGGCCTCAAATTCACAGTCAAGCCTCCTACTTCGACCTCCTGAGTGCTGGGATCAAAGGTGTGAGCCACCATGCCTGGCTTTCCACCTTATTATGTTTCCCCAAGGTAGGGTCTCGTTCTAGCCCAGGCTGACCTGGAATTCACTATGTAGTCTCATGGTGGCCTCGAACTCATGGTGATCCTAATACCTCTGCCTCCTGAGTGCTGGGATTAAAGGCGTGAGCCACCACGCCCGGCTCCACCTTATTTGAGACTGCATCTCTCAATAATGCCTGAGCTCATCAATTCAGCTAAACAAGCTGGCCAGCAAGTTCAGGGATCCTCCTGTCTGCCTTCCTAGGGCTGGGATCACAGGTCTACACCACCATGCCCAACTTCTACGTGAGCGCTGGAGATCTGAATTCAGGTCCTCATGCTTGTAGGCAAGCACTTTACCCACTGAGCTATCTCCCCAGCCCATGACAAGTTTCTTCTTGTTTATTTTGGTAATAAGGTCTCAGGTAGCCCAGGCTGACCTGGAACTGGCTATGTAGCAGAGCCAGAGCACCTTGAAATCCTGATCCTACTGCCTTTACCTCCAGAGTAGGCCACCACACCCAGCTGTGAAACGTTTTCAGCATGCAGTCTATGGACAGTCAGTTAATGTTTACACTGTTGTACTTGCAAGGTTTATGGTTGCCAATTTCCAAGTGAGTTTCTGAAGCAAAATGCTTGCTGTGGTTTGAATGTAAAACGTCCACATAGCTTCGTGTCTTTTGGATACTTGGTCCCAAGCTGGTGGCAGTTTGGGAGAGTTGTGGGGCCTTTGGAAGGTGGAGCCTTGCTGGAGGTGATATGTCACTGGGGTCAAGCCCCACTGGGTGTTCATAACTAGCTCACTTTTGCTGGTACCTTCCAGCTGATGTGACAAGATGTGGTGTCCAACCTCTGCTCTGCCATGCTTTCTCTGCATGAAATTACCTCTTTCCTCTCTCAACCAGCTGCTTCAGGTTGAGTTTTTGTCCCAGCAATGAGAATGTGAGTGCCACACTGCTCTAGTGGGCTGTGTTTGCCCTGAGGTTATGGAACGAACGCTTTAGCCAAGTGTGAATGTGACTGACCTTTTATGTATGCAAACATGAAGGCTGGCTGGGCTTGGGGCCAAGGAGACAATGAGGGGTGACCCTTACTTCATCACCTTCATGGGGCTGGTAGTCAAAACGTAGAGGTGGACAGAAAGTCATTGCATGCACCTCAAGCACCTTGGCCTTGTCTCCTGGAAGATCCAGGGCCTGCAGAGCCTCTTCCAGGCTGCCCAGGCCCTGCATCTGGGAAGCTTGGCTGCAGCTCTTGGCCGCAGTGTAGCTCCGGAGGGCCTGCCCCAAGGCCAGGTGGAAGCCCGTGTCACAGCACTGAGGAGAAGCGAGCAGACACTGATGTGGGCCCAGAGCAGAGCCAAGGGCTTGAAACTCTAGGACCGCTGCCCTCTGCCTGCCCAGGCAGGACTCACGTCCATGAGGTCTAAGACGTCATGCAGGTAATAGTTGCTGACAGCCGCGTTGACGCTAGCCAGGCTGAGCAGGTACTCGTTTCGGGCCTTGGTGCACTTGAGTTTGTGCTCCAAGAACTTGGCCTGACGCTGTCAAGACAAAGAGACACACCAGTGATCCGCCCTTGGTGGCCCAGCCCACCCCCACTCCACTCTTCGTTCCCCTCCTCCAAGTGGGAACTGTTAGTCCTGGTATCCTTGCCTCCTCGCTCTGACACACACCAACCCTTCCTGCACCTCAGCACTCAGCCCACTGTTCATGGGGTCCCACCCAGCTCCCAGGAGCCATATTTGACTCCCCAGCTCCTCACTGGCCACCTCTGGTCTGTTGGCAAGGGCTAGTCCCCCAACAGCTGTCCTGTTCATGCCCCCCAATGCCTCACTATCATCCCCACCGAAGTGGAGAGGGAAACATGGAACCCATGGCTAAGTAAAAGGCGTGCATACATACATCTGTGATGGAGGTAGGAGCCAGAATATAGGCTCTACACAGAAACACCACCCTCAGTCCCACCCAGCTTAGGGCCTCTCTCCTGGCATTCCTCATCCTCCACTTGAGAGTATCAATAGCCACTGTACCCCAGACAGGTTGTGAGGGTACAAGCTCGGAAGGCTGTCATGAGACCTGAGACCACCCTCCTCCATACCTCAGGCCTGCTGAGCCTGTAATCCCTAGAAGCCACTAGGGCTGACCAGACCAGAGTCCTCCCCTTACAAGGTGGTTCCCTCCTAACCTGCCCTGTCCTAGGAACGACCATGGATTTGCAGGCAAAGCCTTCAGAGCTGGACAGAGACAGCCTATAGCCCACAGAGGTCCAGGGGCTCACCTTCTCCACCTGACGCCCTCCCTTCTTGAGGGAGCTCTTGCGAAGGGGCCCTCCCTCAGTGCTGCTGGTGGCTGCGGTGGTAGGCTGGGCACTCCTGCCTGCCCGCTTCTCCTCCTGCCGCTCGGCTTCCTGGAGCTTGGCTTCGGCATTCAAGCTCTCCATGTGGTAAGCATGGTATGTCTTCTTGGTCTTTTAAGCAAACCCATTTGAAGGCCATGGCCAGGGCCAGCCTTCCCACCAGCCCATCTGGAACTCAGATCTGAGAGTTGGGCCAGCCCACGCCCACACGGGCACATGGTCCAACCACTCTGTCCCCAGGGCAGTTCCCCCAAGACAGTGTCCCACCCTCTGCAACCAACTCTGCTTGAGCCTGGCTGGGGACTGTCCTGGCCTCCTCGTGGTCAGCATGGGGTGGTCCCATCCATACTCACCGTCTGAAGCTCTGAGACCACCTCCAGAAGCTCATCCTGCAGCTGCTGCACCAGGTCCCTACTCTAGAGGTGGAGGGGGGGGGTGACCACAAGCCTTCCACTAAGCTGAGACAACTAACCAGCTTCAACTTAGCTGGAGCTCACCTTGGGCTGCGCAGCTTCCCTCTGGCCTCCCGCGCCTCCAGCCACACGGAGCCCCCACGGGCTTTTCTGGATCCATCCAGAGGCCCAGCGCGCCCCCCACAACCTCACCTTCCTGACGATGCGCCCCACGTCCTCTGCAATGTGGCTCAGGCGCTGGACCAGGGGCCCCGCCAGCGTTTCACTAAGAACCCAACTCTCCCGACTCTGCAGCCGCGTCTGCTCCAGCAACACAGCCCAGCAGTGCAAGGGCGACAGGAGGGATGGCTCCTTCCTGGGCCACAGGGACACTCAGGCCAGGGATCCCAGGCCTCCGCTAGGAAGAGACGTCCCTGCCGGCGTGCTACCCACCTGAAGCTTTGCTGCTCCGGGCCGCTGCCACCCAGGTGGCCACTGCGGCCGGCGAAGCGCTCGGCCAGCTTGTCCAGGCCCCGCGAGTACTCGAGCTCCACATCGGCACGGCGCCGCATGAAGTCGGCCAGCTCCTGGAGCAGCTCCCGCTGCAGCTCGCCCTGGAGCTCCAGGCAGCGCTGCTGCTCGCTCAACTGCGCGCGCATCTCTGCAAGGGACCATGGCTTGGGCTTCAAAACCTGGAGCCGAGAAGAGGTGTGCCCCCCAGCCAGGCACCCAGTGCTCAGCCCCCACAGGAAAGGCGGGGTCTGCAGTTTCCACTTCAGCCACCCCAGGGCTCCCCCAGCACCACAGGAGTCCAGGCTGGGCCTACACCACGAGCCTTTTGACATCTTATCTCTGGCTTGATTTGGGCAATGCTGCTTCCCTCGCCCAGGCCTAAAGCACAAAACCTGCCTGTCCTGCAAGTTTGAGCAGCTCACTGGGGACACTTTTGACCCCATGGGTCCAAGTGGGAACTGGAGGCCCTGGGGAAATAAAGAGATACTGTCTTAGCTTCCAGCAAGAAGGACACGCTGCCTACAAACAGGTCTCTGGCCACCACCCCAGGGCAGGCCACTGACTGATTTCTTCATTTAGCAGAAAGGTGACTTCACATCCATTTTGTTCCAGGAACGTTCTAGAAACAGCAGCCAGCCCCCCTGGAGCTGGGACTGAAGTGGGGGATAGAGTTATACTAGAGTATCCAGGAGCGATGAGTACCAGGATGTCCACAGAAGGCCCCACACTTGGCATCCTGCACTATCTTCCAAGTGGCTAGAGTTATGTCCTATCCAGCTGTGTTCCCTCTCCCAGCAGCAGACCTGTGGACCTGGGGAGGGCAAGTTCCCTCTTGTACAGCCTGGGGCAAAGCAGATGCAGTAGAAAAACAACTGGACGGGGTGTGCAGAGGGGAGCTGAGTCAGTCAAGTGTTTGCCATGCAAGTAACCCCAGCCCTCAAGTAAAAGCCAGGCACAGCATGGAGCACCTGTAATCCCAGCACCAGCGGAGACAGACAGAAGGATCCCTGGGTTCAGGGTTCAGTGAGAGACCTTGCCTCAAAAAATAAGGTGGAGAATGCTAAAGAACAGTATCTAATGTCAACTTCTGGCCTCCATGCACATGTACACATCTACCAAAGCCAAACCAAAAGTAGCTAGCAGCCCGCTGTGATGGCATACGGGTTTGAAGACCAGCCTAGACCACATAATGAGCTCCAGGATTGCCTGGGCTACATCGCAAGATCCTGTTTCAAGCAAACAAACAAAAAAGAAGGCAGCGGCATAAAGGATGGACAGATCCTGTATGTCTGAACTGCAAAGCTGGGCCTCAGGCCCCACCCGCACTTCCTGTGAGAAAGACATCGGCTCCCACTTCTGTTGACAACTTCTGCTGAACTTTTAGACATTTTTCTAGCATGGTTGGAAGACCTTTGAGAAAAAGTCCACAGAAATCGGAGACCTGGAGTGGCAAGGGACAGACACCTTAAGGACGGTCTTCCTCCCAAATCCAGTTTCTTGGTGGGAACTAACTGGCCCATATTTGCTGACTGAAGACTTTTCAAAATCCTTGGTCTTCATGACATTTTGAGGAAGTAGCATGCGATCTTTGTCTCCATCTGAGGAATGACAAAGGCCAGACTTGCAGAGCTGGCTCACCTTCTGTGGTCACCATGCTGGCTCTGGACGCCAGGTGGCCTCTCCCAATCCGGGAGGATCAGAGCACGATGCTGCCAATGCACTACAGGCGCATTACAGACTGGTGTGAATCACTTGTACTGAACAAGTACATTGCAACTTGCACCTACAGGCTGGAATACCTCAAGGGTGCTCTATTCTCCCTCCTGGGAGCCGTGCTGCTGTGTGATCACAGGTGAATGGATGTGCCTCTCCGAGCTGGTCCCCATAATAGGTAAGCTAGAGCCATTGAGAGGTGGACATCCGGAGGTAGCCTTCATCCTTTGCAAGCTTACCTCACCCTAGTCAAATAAGCTGTCAGCTAAGAATGGGCAAAGCTCATTTGAATGTGATTTGCACAGCGGTGTTTAGCAGAACCCAGAGGTCTAAGTGCAGAAGGCACTAGAAGTCATGGAGCCCAGACTCACTCTCCTAGCTTGGCCCAGGGACAGCCACCCTCACCTGTAGGTAACCTCAGTTGCCAAAGGGAAGTGAAGATGCCAGGGCTCGGGGGCTCCAGAGGCGCTAGGGTGAGGTGGTCCCCATCAAAGTCAAGGTGGCCCACTATACTCTAGCTAGAAAGCCACCTTTCTCAGCCAGTCCTTCCCTCGGGCCACCAGCGTCCTCCTCGCTGCCAGAGTGAGCAGCAGCAGGTGGGTGAGGCCAGGGGCGCCAAGAGGCAGGGCTCGGGTTGCCACCTCCAGACACTCGGGGTCTCGCCAGGGACCTCAGGGGCGGGGGCGCCAGGCACTCTCTCACCTTTGACCTGCGTCTCATACTCGGCCTGCTGGGCCCTCTCCCGCCGCAGCTTCCCGTGCGTCGCCATGGTCGCGGGCCCCCCGAGCCGCGCAGTCGAGTGAGTCCCGACCTCCCACGCTGTGGCGAGCTGGCGGGTGCTGGGACGGGAGCGCCGCCAGAACCCTGCGCTGACCCCGCCCCGCCCCCGAGGGCGGGAAGCCCCGAGCCCCGCCCTGCCTCGCTGAGGCTCCTGGGAGGGACTGGGCGCCCCCTCCCAGCCTGGCACCTAGACCACCCAGTGCCTAATGCCCCCCTTGGCTGCAAGAGCGAGACCCCAAGATGCCAGGAAATCCTGGTCGCCACCACCTCCGGAAGGCTCTTTGGTCACCATGCCAGAGGGCACCCCACGACCACTGGCCCCCAATACCAAAGGAATCGGGCCCAGGACTGCCACCAGTGTCCCCTTACCTCCCCGGACGTCAGATACCCCCGCCCTTCCCGAGGCATAGCCTTTAGAGAAGACAAGGGGAGCCCAGACAGCTGGGGTGGGAAGGTCCCCAGAGGACAGCAAGCCTGAGGTTCCCTGCGGGGCCCCTGGGGGCAGGGAGCAGAGGTCAGCTATGTTCCCCTTCTGCTCAACCCCAAAGGAAAGAACAAGGCTCATTTCCCCATAGGTGGTTACCACTTCCTGCTGCCGGAAGACACTCTCTACCTCCTTTTCCCTACAGCTTGCACCTGCCAGGTCCTAGATTGGGGGGTACTTAGCCAGTCTGGGGGCAGGCAAGTCATGGGGCCTCCCTCATCTGCCTCTACCAACTCTTAAGTCACCTACTTGCAAGTAAATTCGTGTGCATTTTGTTTTTGTTGTTTAAAATTTCTTGTTTGTTTTTCGAGGTAGGGTCTCACTCTAGCCCAGGCTGACCTATGTAGTCTCAGGGTGGTCTTGAACTCACAGGGTTCCTCCTAACTCTGCTTCCCTAGTGCTGGGATTAAAGGAGTTTATTTATTTATTTACAAGCAGAGAGACACAGAGAATGGGTGTGTCATGGCCTCCAGCTACTGCAAAGGAACTCCAGATGCATGCACCACTTTGTGCATCTGGCTTTACATGGGTAATGGGGAATTGAACTTGGGTCGTTAGGTTTTGCAGGCCAGCACCTACAAAACCGAGGAGCCATCTCTCCAGCCCTGTTGGTTTTGAGTAAACGTGTGGGGTATTATGTTTTAAATATTTATGTATTTGCAAGGAGAGAATGAGAATGAGCGTGTTAGGGCCTCTTGCCAGACACATGTGGCACCTTGTGCATCTGGCCTCAACTGCAGGTACTGGGGAATCGAACCCAGGCCACCAGACCTTGCAAGTAAGTACCTTCAACCCACTGAGCCATCTCCACAGCCCTGGATTGTTTGAGACAAGCTGGTATTCACTATGTAGTCCAGACTAGCCTAGAATTGTAAACAATCCTCTTGCCTCAGCCTCCTCAGTGCTAGGATTACAGGCATGAACTACACCAGGCTTCTCCAGTAAAGTAGGAAATCGGGAGGCAGGTGACAAGCCACCTATCTTCCAGGGGAGATAGTTAAGTACTGTGTGTCCAGGAGACAGGCTTGAAGGTGCTAGTGCAAAGAGCTCCAGTCCTGTGCACGCATGAATTTAAAGGTGCATATGTGGGCACACATGACCTTGACTTGCAGATCTGCCAATGTTGGAATCCTCCCACAGAGCCTGCACATGTAGTAGTGCCTCGAACTAAGTGGAGATGGACACACATGCCCCTCATTAGCTAACCCCAAGCTCTCCTACCTAGCTTCTACCCTAACTGGTTCTCAGATGTTCTTCATCCATTCAGCAGAGCTGGACCCAGGACTTAAGCTATAGGGGATGGTTGCTGAACTGGCTTTTTCTTTGGGGGGGGGGTATGTGTACTCCTATGTGTGTGGAGGCCAGAGGTCAATGCCAGGCGTCTTCCTCAACGGCTTCTCTACCTTGTTCTTTGAGCTAGACTAACTAGCTAGCAAGCCCCAGGAGGTTCCAGCCCTCAGATTCCAGTGAGAACCATCACCACAAATGATACGAGTGCCAATTCAGCACCTTCCCACTCCATGTGCTCATCTCTTCAGTCTCCATCTTTTTTCTATTTTTTAAAAGTATTTTGGGGGTGGGAGAGAAGAGAAGCAGATAGAGAGAGAATGGGTGTGCTAGGGTCTCTAGCCATTGCAAATGAACTCCAGACCAATGTGCCACCTTGCACATCTAGGTTTACATGGGTATTGGAGAATCGAACCTGGTCTCATGTAGCCCAGGTTGGCCTCAAACTTACTCAAGGATGATCTTGAATTTCTGATCCTCCTGTCTCCACCTCTTGAGTGCTAGGATTACAGGCAAGAGCCACCATGCCTAATTTATGAGGTGCTGGGGATGAGTCTAGGCAAGCTCTCCACCAACTGAGCTACCTACCTCTCTGAGCTTTCAAATGCTCTGCTCAGTCTTGATTCCAGAAATATTCATACGGGGACCCATTCAAGCCTCTGAGTGAAAAACCAAAAGCAAAAGAAACCTTGAGCGTTTGGCACTTTTAGGACACTTGTTTGGCATCTGAACCCCTAAATGGAACTAAGCCTGATTGCTCCTCTATTCTTTACATCTTTCAAAGAATGCAAGCCATAGCCGGGCGTGGTGGCGCACGCCTTTAGTCTCAGCACTCGGCAGGCAGAGGTAAGAGGATCGCCATGAGTTCGAGGCTAGTCTGGGACTACAGGTGAGTTCCAGGTCAGCTTGGGCTAGTGAGGCCCTACCTCGAAAAAACAAAGAATCCAGACCCGGAGTAGGGGTGGGGGAAGGGCTCGCGATGCCACCCTCAGCCTTCGTTCGGGAGGCTGTGGCAGGATTACCGCTAGCGAGAGCGAGGAGACGAGCCTGGGCTACAGAGTGCGACCTTGGCTCAAACAAGGAAAGCAAACGCGGCGAGGGTTCAAGCTGGGGAGGAAGCAGAAGTGTCTGCTGCCTTTTACCCTCAGCTCTTTGGCACTGAGGGCGCCACTCACGGGGCGGATGCAGCCAAGGGAGGGGAAGTGCTGGGCCCCAGGGCCTGCGGTTTCTGACCCCTCCACCCAGGAAACCTAACCGCCTGGGGGACTGAGGGGGCGACCAAGCATCCACCGGCCGCCAGGGACTCGGCGCGGAGGGTAGAGGGCGGGCCGTGCTCCGCCAGGCGCCCGGGAAACCTCCGCGAGCACCCTCCCTCCCACCAGCGCAGGGGCGCAGCCAACTCAGCGCGCATGCCCAGTTGCTCAGCTGAGCGGAGTTTGGCCCCTAGCCTCCGGACCAATCAGAGCCTGGGAACTAAGGCCGTCACGGGCTTGCGAACCGGAAGTGACTGACGCTGGTTCCAGTGGGCAGGACGAGGTTTCTCCATCCATACAAAAGTAAGCGCGCGAGCTTAGCTAATAGAATGCACTTTCGCTAAAGATCCAGCACTCCGGGAAGCCGCGCGCGCGGAGGCGCGCCTTTCCCTCTCAGACCCCCGCCTTCCTGCGCGGTAGTCTCGACTGTCCCACGGCTCGCCGGTGTTACCCATGGAGACGCGGGCTCCGGGTCCCGGCGGCGCAGCGCACTACCTGCGGTAGCCAGAGAAACTAGGAAGCCCGGTGTGTACGCCTCTTTCGTCTCAGCTCGGCTGCGGAGGGTACCCTCCACCCACCAGGGCTTTCCCCTCACTGCGGGAGCCCTCAGCACTTCCTCCTCATCATAAAATCTCTAAACCTTAACTGAAAGTTCTGCGTGATGGCTCACGACTCAGGCAATCAATCCCAGCACTTGAGAGTTGGAGGCAGGAGACAAGACCAGCCTGGGCTATATGAGAACCTGCCACAAAAGTAAGCTGGGTGTGGTAGTTGCATGCCTTAGGATGACGTAGGAGGGTGGGTGGCCATGAGTCCTTGGACAATTGGAGACCCTGTTCCAAGAAAACCACCACCACCAATAATGGTCGTAGGAGAAACAATGGGCACCTAAATCTAAAATTGAACCAAAAACAAAACAGCATGGGGACTCACAGCTCTAAAGCCAACCCCCAGGAGGCTGAGGTAGGACTGCTGTGAGTTCGCCAGCCTGAACTAGACTTCCAAGTCAGCCTTGGTTAGAATGAGACCCTGCCTGCCTCAAAATAAAATACAAAAATCGTGACATCTATGGATTATTTGCAAGTGAAGGCTAGGGTTAGGGAGTAAAGAGGTGGCTCACACCTGTCAGCCCAGCAGCCAGGAGGCAGAGGCAGGAGGATTGCCTCAAGTTCTAGGGCAGCCAGGTTTCTTTGAGCCCACAGAACCGGGTGACTGTTGACGTAGAGGGAGAAAGTAACAGGAATACCTGTCCGGGCTGGAGCAAGGAACGCAGCTGCCTGGGCCAGGATCCTAAGTGCATTTCAGGTCAAGTTTGAATTGGACTTGCTGAGGGATACCTGGAGCATTAGTGAAGATGTCAGCAAAAACAGGACTCAGGACACTGCAGCTGCCACCCCAGCCCAAAGCTGCTGAAAGAGTCTGTCTGAGTTTGGTAGGTGGCTCTGGAAAGGAGACACCCCATCTGCACATCCACACCAACTCCCAAGGGCCAGCCACGGTGAGGTTTATTGGGAAAGCACAAGGAATGAGGCTGGGGAGGAAGGAAGCTCTAGGAGGCCGAGTCAGAGGCTTCAGAGCTGTCCTTGATGTCTGTGCTCTCCGTGGTCTCGCTGACCTCGCTCAGGTCCTTGCTGTCTCCACCACTGTCTTCAGCAGCCAAGCCCTTCTCCCGACAGGCCTCTGCAGAGCTCAGCAGCAGGTTGCCTTTGCTCTCTGCCTGGCTCTCCATGGCTGCCAGCACAGCATGCTTGCCCTTCTCCTTCAGCTCCAGGTGTCGCCGCAGCTGCCACGGGGAGCCCAGGGGGAAGTGAGTGGAAAGAGACAGGGCTTAAGTTTCCAGAGACAAAACAAGGGGAGCCAGGCTCGGTGGCTGGCTGGCTGATGGAAGGGGTCAGGACAGTACACAGGACTGGGTGGGAAGCCCTGCTTCCTTATCTGTCCAATGACAAGGCCCACGCTGCCGGAAGACTGTACCCGAAACCCCCTCTAAAGCCAAGGCAAGGTCACAAAAGTAAGGGTGAGAGGGACCATGGCTCCCAGCACTACAGCTGCCTTGTCTCGAACCACCAGGGCTACTGAGGACCCACCTTCCCCCAAGTACTGCAGCCCTGGCCTGGCTGGGTTCTTACCTCATCAGCCATCTGGGTGAGGTCCCGCTTCATGGCATAAGCATCCTCGCCATCTGCATAGTACTTGGGCTCCACTTCACTGATCCTGGGGATGAGGAGACACACCTGGGGCACATTCTCCAATAGCCCAAGCCTTTCCAGCATGGCCAAAGCAGCACCCAGGCCTGCACCCACTCTGTCCCCAGCCTGACTAGCAAGGCTTTTTTATCTGTGGCATCTTACAGACTGAAGCCCTCACCCCTAACTGTCCCTTCCTTTCCCTGCCCTGTTCCCCAACATCTACTGAGCACACAGCGGGATCCTCGGCCAGGAAAGAGTGGGCTGAGAGGCAGCGCTCTGCCGTTGGAAGGGGAACCAGGCTCCATGACCTAGAAAAGCCTGTCAGTCAAAGACATGGGAGAATGTGTTTGTCTGTTTGTTTGGTTTTTTTCTTTTGGGTTTTCGGAGACAGAGTCTAGCTGCGTAGCTGAGACAACCTAGAACTTCCTATGTAACCCAGGCTAGCCTTGAACTTAGGATCCTGTGCAGGGATCACAGGCATGAGCCACCACACCCAGCAGTTCCCACCAGAGGCATCCTTAACTGGGTTAAAGGTCCCTCCCTGGATCTGGATGCTGAGCTCAGCCCAGTCGCTCTCCACAGGTGGCACCAGGCACTGTAAGGTCCCCTCTCCTGTACTGGACAGAGATGCCCAAATTATAAGTAGAGCTCCCCTGGCCACCAGGACACCCAGGGAGGGCTGTGGGGCCTTTGCTGCTCTTGGTCTCAGCTCCTCCTTTCTGCTCACAACCTAGGCCTGCCTGTCTCCACCCCAAACTAGCACTAAGCCTTGTGTGTTCTTTGCCAGCCTCACCAGCACCAAGCCACCCCACCAGACACACAGCAAGCAAATGCCCTCTCCATGCCAGCCTGTCAGTCAATGGTCGAGGGGGACACAGAAGCCTCTCCCCAGCCCTTGACTGAGAGACCACTCAGCCAACTAGATGGGGCAAAAGCTGGGGACCAGCATCATGCCGTCTACTTACTGAAAGTTGAGGGTGTTGGAATAGAGGTGCAGGGCGGCTCGGTTACTGCAGGGAATAAGGCATTGTTGAGCTACACAAACTTGGCCAGGCAAGCTGACAGGCCACGTCCAGGTCCTGTCACTTTTCCTGGCCCCTCTTGTTTTCTTCTGTGGTTTTGTTTTTGAGATAGGGTCTTGCTCTAGCTCAAGCTGACCTGGAATTCACTATGTAGTTTCAGGGTGGCCTCGAACTCACAGTGATCCTCCTACCTCTTCCTCCCGAGTGCTGGGATTAAAGGCATGTGCCACCCTAACTGGCCCTACTAATCCTACCTCCCAAATCTTCTCCAGAAGGCAGGACACCCCATGACCCTTGTCAGCATGGTGTCTCTGCCTTCCCCTCCCCCACATTGCCCATTCCCTCAGCTTGGATTCCACCTCTTTCTGACATGCAAGGAGACATATTTGGCATTGAAGTTCTCTATCATTGCTCGAGAGGCCTGGTCCATCAGCTTCTGAGCTAGGCCAAGGCGCCGGTGGGAACGCTTTACAGCCTGGGGGGAGAAGTATAGGGAAAGGTGTGACCTTGGAAGCTTCCTCAAATTCCACCTCTGCCAAACCCCCCAGGGAGCTCCACTCACCAGTGAGGTGATGTGTCCGTGGGGCACATCATCTGGGTCTTCTTCCCTGGAAGAGAGCTAGAAAGGAGCCTGGTGCGGGTGCTGTCACCCCAGGTGTGCCAGCCCCTGGAAACTGCTTCTACAACACTCCATACCCAGCCCCACGCTACAAGTACCAGAATTGCGCAGTGTCAATAGAAGGTTGGTTGCTTGTGATTAAAATAATGCACTTTTAGCTGGGCATGGTGGCACATGCCTTTAATCCCAGCACTCTGGAGGCAGAGGTAGGAGGATCGCTGTGAGTTTAAGGCCAGCCTGAGACTACATAGTGAATTCCAGGTCAGCCTGGGCTAGATGAGACCCTACCTCCAAAAACAAACAAAAATAAAATAATGCACTTTTTTTCTTTTCCAGGCAGGGTCCCATTCTAGCCCAGGCTGACCTCCAACTTGCAGGGATCCTTCTACCTCTACCTCCTGAGGCGTGAATCATGACACCCAGCTTTAAAACTAACTTTCAAGTCACAAGAAGGGCAGAGAGGGATACTGAAAGCATCTTACTGTACGTGTTATGTTAGCAGCAGAGAAAATGAGGGGAAGGGTTTATACAGAAAGTCTGTGTGATGGTTTGATCTAGGTGTCCCCACAAACTTATGTATTCTGACTGCTTGACCCCCAGCTGATGGCAGTTTTGGAATTGGAACCTCACTGGAGCTGTGTTGTTGGGGGCGGGCTTATGGGGTTATAAGCCAGCTTCCCCTTGCCAGTGTTTGGCACACCTTCCTGCCGCTGTGTGCAGTGCTGTGGTGGACGTGATGTCCAGCCTCTGCTCATGCCGTCTTGGGGTTTCCCCTCAAGTCTGTAAGCCAAAAGAAACCTATTCCTCCACAGAGTGGTGCGTGCCTCTGGAGTTTGCTTGCAGTGTCCAGAGGTGCTGGTGTACCCATTCCCCTCCTCTCCCCGTCTCTACTTGCAAATAAATAAGTAAAAACTTCGGCAAGCTGGACGTGGTGCTTCATGTACTCAGAATAGTGAGACCCTGTCTGAAACAAACCCAGAGCATCCTCCACCAGACACGGCGGCACTGGCCTCCCCCTCCAAAGTTTGTCCCCTCTCTTCCTCCTCGGTGACTCACATTTTGGCCAGGACGTACCCAACAATCTTCCCATTCTCATCCTCAGCAATATAAGAGAGCTGGTGACAGATAAAAGGGAATAAAACACATCAAGTGGGAACAGGGAGGAGCTTCCTGCAGCCCCCTGCTGTGGGCCTGCTTTCCTGGGGGTTGGATCCCCAGGCCCCCATTCCCAGGCTGCCCACCTGAGGCCAGGAGAGGCCGTGGTAGAAGTAGTACTTCATCTGGTAGTTCTCCGGGAGGCAGAGGAGGTTGCAGTGCTGCATGTTCATCAGGTCTTCGGGCTGCAGGGAGGCGACAGCGGGCCTCCATCAGGCTTCTGGGTGCCCCCACCCCCAGACTAGACTGGCCTGGCCCCAACCGCTGCGCCAAACGGCCGGTTCCAGGGCGACCGGTGGCTCGGGGAGCCCTGACCTCAGGCAGCCGGGGGAACCAAAGGCTCCCAGGGGAGCATGCGCGCGTGGCCGCCCGTCCCTCACCCTCGCATTGCGGATGTTCATGACGGCGGCGGGGCTCGTGGGTCCCGATCACGCGCGCGGCCCGCTGCCCTCAGGAGCGGCGCGAGGAGGGCGGAGGGCCGGAGACAGGGCCGGCTCCCCGGGACGGAAGAGGCGGTGGACGTGCGTGGCCGCCGACCCGCCCTCCGGGCCGCCCGGCCAATGAGCGCGCGCCTGCGGGTGCTGCCGTTTTTCCGGGTGGGTGGTGGGTGCCCCCCCAGGCCCACAGAGGCGCGCACACGTGGACAGGTGGAGCAGGCCGTCTTTATTTCCAGTCTTCTGGGGAGCACATGGCGGCTGGGGCCTGGGTGAGGCGGGCCAGCAGGGCGCCCAGCATCTCCTCGCACATGGCCAGGCACCGGGGCACGTGGAAGCAGCCTTTGGGGAGACCGCAACGTGGGTTGGCACGGTACCGACAGCCCAAGGCCTCGAGCCCCGCCATCTCACTCCGCTTACCTTTGAAAGGACCTCCTTTGATGGTGAGGGCCACCTTCCCCTCTCGATTCAGATAGCCAAACCACTCCCCGTGCTCGGGATCGCTGAACTGGATGAAGTGAGGAGACCGTGACGGCGAGTGGAGGCGGGACCCATCCCTGCGCCAGGGCCACAGCTTGACCCAGATGACATGGCCCCAGAATCAATGCTTGGTTTTGGTGGTAGGATCTCCAGCTAGCCCGACACTCGCAGGCTAACCTCAAACTCAGCGATCCTCCTATCTCTGCCTCCCCAGAACTTTTAAGAGAGCAGCTTCTGCTGAAAGCTGAGGGGTGGGAGGCAGCAGGTGCTCTGCAGCTGTGGAACTGGGGGCATGGCTGTATGGGGGGTGTTGAATGGAAAGGACCCTGATCTGGAACCTTAGTTCGCCCCCTCCCTCCCAGGTGCAGACTGCAAGCCGTCACAACTGCTCAGGACAATTGTATCCCCAGCACTCCTGAAGAAGCAGATTCCCGAGATTGAAAAGAAGTGGCTCCCAGAAGCGCCTGTCCTCTGCTTCACAGGCCTGTGACCCAGTAAATGACTTTGTGCATGTTACCACAGCCCTGACTCCTTGTTTGCTGGGCTTTTTTTTTTGAGGGGGGGGGAGTGACAGGGTTTTACTATCCTGGCTGTTCTGGAACTTTAGGTGATCCTCCTTGGCTCTTCATTCACCATGAATTTTAAACATGCTTCATCCTTCCCCTGACCCCTCTGGCCAAGTACCCTCCAATGCTTCAGCTAGGACAGCAGCTCAGCTGGCTGACTGGCCCACTGCAAACCCCTTCCCTCTCTCCAACCTGCACACCATCACACAACACACCTTTCCCACAGAGCCTTGTCAGTTCTCCAGAATGTGTTACAGGGATTTGGTCTAAGTGAAGTCCCTTTCTTAGATTTTCTTGTTTGGTTTTTCAAGGTAGGGTCTCACTCTAGCCCAGGCAGACCTGGAATTCACTATGTAGTCTCAGAATGGTCTCGAACTCATGGTGATCCTCCGCCTCCAGAGTGCTATTTTTTTTTTTTTTTTGAGACTGGACCTTCACTTTAGCATGTTGCTGAAGATGGGCTTTTGAACTCCTGATCCTTCTGCTCCTGGCAGTCTGAGAATCCAACTCAAGGTTTCATGCATTCACAAACATATCAACTGAGCCCCTCTTAGAAGGAGCATAAAGCAAACAATTGTATTTGAGTCCCTTTAAATTTGGCATGTAAGCCAGGCATGGTGGCACGTGCCTTTAATCGCAGCACTAGGGAGGCAGAGGTAGGAGGATCTCTGTGAATTTGAGGCCACCCTGAGACTACACAGTGAATTCCAAGTCAGCCTGGGCTAGAGTGAGACCCTACCTTGAAAAACCAAAAATAAAAAATTGACCTGTAGGGGGTTGGAGAGATGGCTCAGAGATTAAGGTGCTTGCTTCCAGAGCTTAATGACCCAAATTCAATTCCCTAGTACCCACAAAAACCAGATGCACAAAGTGGTGCATGCATCTGGAGTTTGTTTGCAGTAGCTGGAGGCCCTGATGCACCCATTCTCTCTGTATCCCTTTTCTCTGTATCTCTCTGCTTGCAAATAAATTATTTTTTAAAAATATTGACATGTAGCAGCTGGGCATGGTGGCTCACACCTACAACCCCACCCAGCACTTGGGAGGCTGAAGTAGGAGGATCATTGTGAGTTGGAGGCCAACCTGGAGTACAGTGAGTTCCAGGTCAGCCTGGGCTAGAATGAAACCTTTCCTCAAAAAAAAATTTGAGGTCGAGTAAGCCAAGGCAAGGCAAGCTGTGTAAGTATGGTCAGTAAGATAATTATGAAAACAAATCTTCAATGAATAGTGAGGTACTTGGTGTTTTTTTTTTTTTTTTTTTTTTTTTTTTTTTTTTTTTTTGAGGTAGGGTCTCTAGTCCAGGCTGACCTGGAATTCACTGTGTAGTCTCAGGGTGGCCTTGAACTCATGGTGATCCTCCTACCTCTGCCTCCTGAGTGCTGGGATTAAAGGTGTGTGCCACCACGCCTGGCGGCGGTACTTGGTTTTTTAAAATAGAAAACCAATACCCCTTTTAGGGTTTTAGTTTTTTGAGACAGAATCTTTAGTTCAGGCTGGCTTCAAACTCCCTGCATAGCCAAGGATGACCCGGACACCTGATCCTCCTTCTGAGTGCCAGGATTCTAAGCATTTGCCACAGTGAGCGCCAGGTTTTGTGCAGTACCTCAGCTCAAACCCAGGTCTTCGTGCGGGCTTGCACTCCACCCACTGAGCTGCAGCCTCTGTGCCGCTCTCATCCAGCTTTCAAAAGAAGTTCTTTGTCATTTCCAATAGTGTCCATTTCAAAGTCCAGCAATCTGAATGTTCTTTCAAGTTTCCTCATTACTCAAAAGGAAGTTTCAAAGTTCCAAAAAGGTTTATATTTTTCTGTTCACAATACATAATTCATGTAGCAAATGTTTCCCTTTACTGAGAAGTAGCCACTTCTCTTTAGGAATGTAGCACTATAGATTGAGCTATGTTACATTGTGATACTTTATGTTAATTCTAGTCAAGACTAGTATCTAAACCGGGCGTGGTGGCACACGCCTTTAATCCCAGTACTTGGGAGGCAGAGGTAGGAGGATTGCCATGAGTTCAAGGCCACCCTGAGACTACCTAGTGAATTCCAGGTCAGCCTGAGCTAGAGCGAGACCCTACCT
>PVHP010034393.1:0-19016 GCA_004024765.1 Zapus hudsonius
AAAATACAAAACAAGCAAATAAATAAAATACTCCACTAAGTTGAATCTTATTAATTTTGTAACATTCTTGCAAACACAATATTAAAATAATTCATGAAAATTAAATTATTGAAATATGTAACTATTTATAAAATTAATGAAGAAAATAAAAACCATATATATTTGAACAAATATGGTCCTGATAGAGTGAAGTCATAACTATTACTAGAAACGCTGTCATTCTTATTGTGGCTACATTTTTGTTTATGGGACGAAGAACATGAGCAAAAGCAGCTGATGGATGGAAAGGAATATTTTCTTTCATAGTCTTAAGGGAAAGCTTTGTGATGGCCTAGAAAAGCATGGCATGAGCAGAGGCTGAACATCACCTCTACCACAGAAGGTAGGAAGCAGCAGAAGGAAATCAGCAAAATTATTGTAAGGTGGAGCAGGCGATAACACCTCCTATACCCTTCCCAGTATCATGTTGTCTTCAGCAAGGCTCCACCCCCAGAATGCCATCAACAGGAGACCAAGCATTGTGAACAAACGAGTTTATGAGGGATATCTGATTCAAACAACTACAAAACCTTGAACCAATATATAGATCTAAACAATTTCTTATCAAATTTCTAGGTTATATAATCATACAATGTTTTATAATCATACAATGTAAATCACATAATTTCCATAAAATCAAAAAACAAATTCACCACCCAAAGTGATATTGAAGAACAAATGTTGAAGCCAGTAAACTACCTGTTATCAAATTAATCAACAGATATACTGATGGCCTAAAATGAACATAAGCAATAAACAAAATAATAAGCCAAAAAATATTTCATATGTTCAAGAGTCAATTTGTCTTCCAAAAAATGCAAGAGGATACAATGCCATAAGAACCCTCTTTTAAAAATTGTTGGTAGGAATAATAGGATACTGATATTGAAAAGAATAAAATATGTCCTGTTTTATCTCCCACCAGTAACAAAATTAATGCAGAAAACATGAGATTGCATCAATGACCCCTTCCAACTACAATGAACGATTTGACCCCTTCCCAACTAATAAAACAACAGTGCAAAGAGCACTATATCCTGGTATATTAATATAGCTTTATATAAGAAACTTAGAAGGAATTTAAGCACATCAGTGGCAGGAACATACCCTGATTTGATCTGACAAACTATCTAAATAGACATTTCTCAAAAGAAGAAATTAATTGGGGCTAGGTAAATAAGAAAATAATACTTAATGTCACTTTTAGTCACATAAAAGTGAATTAAGGGGGCTGGAGAGATGGCTCAGCAGTTAAGGCACTTGCCTCTAGTGCCTAAGGCCCCAGGTTCAATTCCCCAGGACCCACATATGCCAGACCCACAAGGTGGTAGCCCTGGTGCGCTCTGTCTCTCTCTCTCTCTCTCTCTCATCTATCTCTCTGCCTCTGCTTGAAAATGAATAAATAAAAAAAAAACATTAAAAAAATAAAAAAAGTGAATTAAAACCATTGTGAATCTTCACTTCACTTAAATAAGTGTATTACCAGTCAGAAGAAAACCAGTACTGATCATAAAGGGAGAGGGAAAGTTTACACATTGTCAGTGATGATGTAAATTAGTACAGCTAATACTGAAAGCCATATGGAGAATCCTCAAAAATTTAGCAGTAGTAATAGCTTGTGATAGTATTCCTACTTCTAGAAGTATATCCAGAAGAAAAGAAATCATCATTAGGATATCTGTATCTGATGTTCATTATATCATTATTATGATAAACAAGATACAGAACAATTAAACTGAAAACATCTGCAGTCATAAATGACTCAGTAAAGAAAATGTGATTGTATTATATACATATGATTGATAGATGATAGACACCTAGATGATAGATCGATGACAGAGGGATGCTGTGTGTGTGTTAAGCCATTATTCAGATTTATAAAATATGCAATAAATACTATCCTTGCAACAGCAGGATAAAAATTCAGGGAATTACTTAGGGCAGGTGCAAGAACAGCATTTATTTTCTTTTATGTGATAAATTTAAGATGCCATTTTTGAAGAAACCTAGTTTCCACAAGTGGAGTGAGTTTTGTGAAATGGGGAGAAATCAAGGAATACAATATTTCAGTTATAAAAGAAGAGTGACTTCTCCATTTCAAATATATAAAGAAGTGATCTTATTTAACTATTATATATGAGTGTACGTTTTTAATATAATTATTTCAGGGGATTGAATTAGATGTGTGCTTTAAATTCTTGATTGCCAGCTGATGCCAATTTGAAAAGTGGAGTCTTGTTGAAGGATGTATTTTGTTGGAGTAGATTAGGGGTGTTATACCAACTCCCCAGGAAAGTTTGGCTCACTCTCCTGCTGCTGTTTTCCACCTGCTATAGCAGAAGTAATGCCAGGCACTACGCATGCCATGTTTACCCCTCCTATCATAGATTTTTCCCCCAAGACTATAACAACCCAAATAAATACTTTACCTGCTTGCTGCAAGGGCTAAAGGATCCCAAGGGTTCCCTAGGACATGCTGACCCTGGAACAAGCCTTCAAGGAGAGAATGTGTGTGTGTGTGTGTGTGTGTGTGTGTGTGTGTGTGTGTGTGTGTGATAATTTTGCCCACCTTGGCAGGGTGTTTTCTTCCAGCAACAAGATGACACCTGCAACACTCATCATAGTGACATGTGTTTTAATTGGCTTCATTGTGAAAATCATTTTAAAATTAAAAATATACTTTAAATACACACAGAGTTTATTTTCAAGTGTACTTCAGTACAGCCAAGAAGAAATAAAGCTGACATAGATCTCAGGCTTGTGAAAAACTACTTTTATAATTGTGATTCACACACACATATAAATATTTATACATATATGTTTAATGAAGCATTAATGAGCTTAAAAGATGGTTACTATTTATAAGCACAACTTTAATTTTAAAAATTTGCATTTTACATCTTAGTTATAACATCCCAAACATTTTATTTTCATTTATTAATAATAAAGTATATTTTGGAATTTTAAATTTTGTTTATATATATATATATATATATATATATATATATATATATATATATATATATATATATATATATATATATATTCAATTTATTTCCCTTTGTTTTACAGGAATAATGTGAAAAATGCATATTCATATTTATTTTGGACATAATTAAATGTTTCCCAAACAAATCCATGGCTATAATGGTTTTGTGGCATTTATAAAGTTCGTTGAGAACACATTTTTTAGCCATCATTAAGTATTGCATAATCTTAATAACTAAATTTTAAACTTTACAGCTGATTTTAAATATGCATAAATAAACTTGGCCAGAATTATCCTAAAAATAAATATATAAAACTGTGACACTGATGATTTATGGCTCATGGTTTTAGAACTACAAATGAAATTCCACTGTGATCTTTTTCCTATCCCAACTGAGATATTTTTAACCTTGGCAATCTGACCTAGTGCAATTATGTAGCAAGCTTATTTTATGTCTTCTTACTGTTTTTTTCAAGTACTTGGGGATTGTTTTGTTTTATAATACAAAATTACTATGACAATTTCAAATATCTTTATCTTTAAGTAAATCTCAATTTCATAATAAACTGTTACCTATTTCATATTTAAATACTGAGAAATGCCACTGTCTGTGTTCTCTGAGAAACCCATCAGGATGTCAAGCACAACTGTCAACTACATGTATGAAATGGCCAAAATATCTTTGCATTCATAGGTATGTGCCAACACATGGATACAAAACTCTTATAAATATACCGTATTTTCCTTTCTTGCTACTTTAAAATATAATAGATTGGGCAACTCTAAAGATTATTTTCTCAAAGTTCTGAAGTCTGAGAATCCCAAGATGAAGTCTCAGGTAGATTGGGGGTCAGTGGGAGCCTCTTTTTGGTTCTTAAACAACATTCTATATGAAGCTGAGTATGCTAAGAGTTGACGACATGTCTTTTGGGTTTCTTATAATAATAAGGCAGTCATCACTCTAAAGATCCCCAGACACTCTGGAACTCCAACACAACCACAAGGAAGCATGAAGACCTGTTCGAAGTTTGAAGATTGAAGAAATGGCCCCAAATAGATTCAATAGTTTATTAAAATTTTTTTCTCCAGCTGCCTGGCTGGACCATGTGCCACTTTGGCTGGATCCTAAGGTGTTTCTGGGTTGGGTCTGAAATTCCAGTTATACATATGCAAAGAGAAGTCTGAGCTCAAGCCTGGAATTCCTGCTGTTTGCCAATTTATATTTGGAATTTTTATTAAACAGCAAGCAAGAAGAAACTAGAAATATGTGAACAAGCTGAAAATTACATGGACAAAGGGTGAGGATCTTCCTTAACCATTAACTAATGGAAAGAATGTAGGACTATAACCTCTTGGACTCTGATGAACCAGAACAACCATATACTCCATTCACAAATGTAATCACCTTAAGCTTACCTGTTATCTTCAACAGACCTGTGGTTGTTATGTTGGCAATTAGTTACTAATCACACTGTCTTCAACACAATGGTCAGTACTGCTCTTGCATACACACTTCTCTGGGTCAAATGTGTAAAAAGGCCGCTGAGGAAATTTGGCAAACAATAGAGCTTAAGTTCAGTCAGAATCTTTAAACATTCTTTGTCAATACTGGTCCTCTAATATTGAGTCCAAAAGTACAATAAGGCAGCTAGTTACATTGCTTTAAATAGATGGATTTCATGGTTTTAAGATCCGTTTTAGGGCAAGTTACAAGTCAGAAATTTAGCAACTCACAGAAATGTCCTCACAAACATTATTTGTAGGGTCTATAAGAAGTATTTCAGCAGCTGTTTCTTAGAGTTCATCCCCATATTTCATTCTTACAGCTCATACCCGTAATTATTTCTGGATAGTTCATTCCTACATAATTTCATTTCCTATATAATGTAATTATTATGCTATATGATTTGGTGCTTTTCACAGGCTTTTCTGTCCTCTGCTTGTTTATGTGCAGCAGGTGCAGTGTCTCTCAACTGCTGCAAGAGTCATTTCCTGTGGCCTCCTTGAACTTATACAAGGATTCTCTTCCACAAAACATTCCAGTTGTTCTTTCCGTGCATGGCAGCTTCTCTCCAGCTCTCAGGACACAATATCATTATTTTCACATATAGATCTTGACATCATCATGATTCCATACTAAGGGATTCTGCTGACTCTTATTCCTTAGTGCCACACAAAGCTTATATAGTCAACATCATACAGGAGTTAGAGAGAAGAAATTGAGATAATGGTGAATATCTTTAAAGTTTTCCTACCACACAAACCACATAGCATCACATTTGGTCTGTTGAAAATAATGCCTAGCCATATAACAATAGCACACTGAAACCTAATTTATACTTATCTATATGTCTTTAATATGCTCTATATTATATGAAATAAACTAAATAAAACAGGAAAGATTTTTCTCTACATATATATATATTCATATATTCACAAATAATTATAAGAAGTGTCTTAAGTGACATCATAATGAAAATATTCACCATGCTACCTTTTAAGTAAAAAAGTTAAATGAATATCAATGCTATTATATAGAAGAAACTATATAAAATGAAAAAAAATCTCCCATCATAAAATGGTGAAAATAAGTAAAATATGAATACCACTATTGAAATAAATTTTATAAATATTTAAACTTATTAAATAATTTAGTAAATATGTCTAGGCTTATTTACTAATCATTTTAATTTATTAGCAAGGAGAGAGAGATAGAGTGCACCAAGGCCTCTAGCCACTGAAAGGAACTCCACAGAATGCATCATTTTATACATCTGTCATTATGTGAGTACTGTGAATTAGAATCCAAGTGGATATGCTTTGCAAGCAAGTGCCTTAAACGCTGGACAATTTCCCCAGCCAAGTAAAATTTTAAAACAGGAATCAGGGCTGAGTACTAGGCTATTCATGGTCCTCTGCCACAAGGAATTCAGACGACCCACAGAGGAGGATATCCAGCTGATTGGGGATGGGGAGGGAGGGTATTGGGGAAGTGGGGATAACAACTCATTGTTTGCCCACTAAAAAATGTAACTCATTATGGACTATATATATATATATATATATATATATATATATATATATATAACAGGAATCAAGTGAAACACTTCTTTGATCATAAATTAAAATTAAGAAATCAAGAATGCTGATGATAAATATAGTTCTTTATTGAAATGTATTATTATAATAGCTTTTTTCATTTATTTTTTAGCCAGGGTAATAAGATTTAGGAATCATTCATTCTGGCATTCAAGTAAAATATGTTTTATTTGATTCTCCATACTCTCCCTTCATAATTCCCCTCACTCAAGCTTTATACCTTCTGTTTACAGGTCACATGCATCCTTTGGACCTCCCCCCATGCCTGTTACTCCTCATCTCAGTACTGCCTTTTGTTCACAACTTTACTTCATAGGTTTTACTCATGCCCACTCTCCTTTATGCTCAAAAGCAGTGTTTCTTATGATATATTAACTCTTGAAAGTCATCAAATATATCAATTATTCTGCTATATTTTGATAGTCATCTAAGATCTTACCCATGTGCCCAGTTCATCACTACTCCCAACCTCCGAGCTTGCATCAGTTCCTGTTTCTACCACAATAAATATCACCTAGTGCAATATTATCTTGAGTTCCCAATATGTTTCCTACAAAGAGAAAAACATACAATTAATGAAAGTTGCTGTTATTTTTTCCTAAAGCATTTTAGATGTTTTAGGCTCCTTTGGATATCACCAAATCTCTTTATGGGATTCCGTGTTCTGTCACTCTGCATGGGCTCATCCACACTTGTCTGGTTTGTGTGCGGCAGTTGTGGAGTCTCCCAGCTTCTCAAAGAACAAACTTCTCTATGGACCCATTGAACTTACATGAGTACTCTCTTTTGTTGATGGGCATCTGGGATGATTTTAGTGCCTAGCTATTTTGACTAGAGCAGTGATTAACAAGGGTGAGCAAATGTTTCTGTATAAATAGTGAAATCTTTAGGATGTATGCCCAGAAGTGGTATAGCTGTATCTAAGGGTAAATCTATTTTCAGTTTTTTGATATTTTTGAAGAGCCTCCATACTAATTTCCATAGTGACTGTAGAAGTTTGCACTCCCACCAGCAGTGAATGAGGGTTCCACATTCCCCACAGCCTGTCAGCATTTGTTGTCATTTTGCTGATTTCCATTATGGCTGAAGAGAGGTTGAATCTCATTCATTTTAATTTATATTTCCTAAGAATACCAGTTGGAAATTGTTGTGGTCAGCCTCTAGTTGCTGCAAGAGAGGGTCATTGGATTTGCAACACAGTTTTGTTTTCAAAATGCTGGGCAAAGCCAATGGGAGGTGGAGTGTGGTTGACAGTCCAACAATAGCAGTCTGTAGGCTCACAGCTGAAGGAACCAGTAGCTGTTCAGAAGGCCTGATGGTTCCCTGGGGAGCAGTGGCTGACAGTCCACAATGTGAGGCTGAGGAAACTGAATTCCAAAGTACAGAAAGGGTAGGAGAGCAGGATGTGAGTGCAAGTCATGAACAAGCACCAGCAGCTGGATGAGGAAGGAAGAGTGTCTCCTTCCCCCTAAGCTTCCTTATATTAGTCTCCTTCTGGAAGGCCCATCCACTGGGGGAAAGGGCTCACTCTGGAGAAGGGAACTCCTCCCTTCTCCAAAATCCCAAATTCAGAGAGCTGCCCAAGATTACTATGGATTTGACAAATTTAACCATCCCAAGTCTTCTCCAAAATCCCAAAAGGAATTTGTCAATCCTTCCTGCAGGCAAGCTCAGAGACTTGCCCAAGATTATTATGGATTATTACATTGCTCAAGTTGACAAATAAACTTAACCATCACAGAAATAAACTAAACTAAAATACAAAGCTCTCAAATAAATAACTTAATTATCATTTAAATACTTTGTAAAAAGTTTTCCTTGCCAGGATGGAGTCTCCCCTCGAGTCCGTAAGCCAAATAAACCCATTTCTCCACAAGCCACTTTTGTTTGGGTTCTTTCTGCGCAGCAACTAGAAAGCTGACCTCAACAAAACCCATCTAGAAACAGATCTCTCAGGGGATCATATTGGACTACATGCTTTTACCTAGGTTGAGATTCATTACAGTGGTTTACATTATTGTCTAGAACCAAATCGCAAGCTTTTAACTGTGATTATATAGTTTTCATTACAAATAGCACTACTTTGAATAGTATTACTCCATGTATTTAATTAATTAATTATGTACTATTAATTAGTGAACATTCCTTTTCAATGACTTATTAATTATTCTATGTCAGTTTGCTGCACACGGAAATGAGATAACAAGAGAATGTTTAAAAATTGCCCCTAATGTTTTAAATGTTGTTGTTCCCATCTATTATAAACACTGAAATCTTTAAGTCATGTGGGTATAGACACTAAAACACTAGGATGGCAACTGTGTATAGTAGAGGGTCTTCCCACTACTAACCATCTGTACCTCATTACTGTTATATAATTGGTGTTATATACTTGTGAATCAAAGATATATAATGTGTTCATATTTCAATGTTTCTGCCAAAAATAATAAAGTCCAACAAATATTATTTTGTCCAAATTATTTTAGCAGATTTCACTCATATATGGGGGCTATTAATGGTTCTGAATATATATATATATATATATATATATACATATATATATATATATATATATATATATATATATATATATATATATATATATATATATATATATATATATATATATATATATATATATATCATTGATATCAGACAGGCAAATGTATTCTAAGTATTTTGAAATACACCTGGCATATAGGAAGTGCTTCACACAACTTAACTTTTATAGTTGTTATTTTATTTTGAGTTGTGTTATGATTATGTATTGATAATACTTTATCATCATCCATTATTACCCTGAAAGTCAACATATTGTTTAAAGAAGAATATTGGCAAATTATTGAATGGTACATTTTCTCCCTGTAGTTTCTATTAAAGCACAACTTCCCATATTTGAGGTGAATTTCCATTGGATTTGAGTGAAAAATTTAGATAAGCAATTTAACAAACTTAGAACAAACTACATAGGATAAGGAAGAGCATCTGAGACAGAAAATGCCATAAAGTAACATTTAATTCATACTTCAAAAGGTGAGAAAAGGTAAAGTAATCAAGTACATACAATCCTAAATTGAAATAAGTTATATTTTATTTCTTATCTCCCGGTCCCCTGAACTGTTTGTTATATCTACTTATAATTAACCCACATTCCATTAAAAGTGATATTTCTATTTCCTACGAGTCTACACAATCAAATTAATGTATACTATTTTATTTTTTTGCCAGAGACCAAGACACTGGCTAGTTGCCAGCAATTACTACTGTGGTCATATATCTTTGTCCTTTCTATGCTAAATTTGAGTAGGTTAGTCCTTGAAATCATTTCACGTCAGAGAAGCAAGGAACTCCACAGTAACAGCTATCACAACAAAGTCATATCTACAAAATTATACATATATTCATGGAAAAGTTCAAAATAGTGCTGCTGTTATAAGAATGGAAGACAGAAAATAGTCCAAATGAATTTGGTGATATTCAAAGCTCTTTTAACAATAAGCTTCTCTTTTTATCAGCACAAATAAACAATTATAATAATTCTCTAC
This sequence comes from Zapus hudsonius, assembly GCA_004024765.1. NCBI lineage: Eukaryota > Metazoa > Chordata > Mammalia > Rodentia > Dipodidae > Zapus > Zapus hudsonius. The sequence goes on from PVHP010034393.1 coordinate 9,673, forward strand.
AAGACTGGTGTTGAAATTAGCCTTTGATTCCTATAAATTCAGAACTTCCCCACAAACTTGAATTCAGCATCTACATCTGTGGTTTACATTGTAAATACACAGGCTTAAGGAAATCACCATTTACTCATGTGTATGTCTACAAATTCACTAAGATAAATAGAGACCAATATAAAAAATGGAAGCCTGTCTATATTACTATTTACTACTATATCTTGAGATAGTAATTTAACTACCCTGGTCTTCAATTTACCCACCTCTAATGAGATATGGTTCTGAAAGATTGCCTATAATAAACTCTCCATTGCATAAAACCTATAAATTGCTTGTCAAGCCCCTGACATATTTGAATAATGTTGAAGATCTTATTATGCTGAACATAATTCCAGATCAGGTATTTGCTTAACTCAAGAAAACCAACATTATCTGAGGTCTATGATTAATATTTATTGTATTGGGTTGAGTTTTTCCCAAATATGGTTTGAAATGGGCAGTTTTGTCAGTATTGAACATTTTAGTATCATTGTGATAAATTACGTAACTGTAAAGTTAATAATATTTTGTTAACTACTGAGAAAAATTGGGGTGTTTGAAATCCATATATTTTACTGATTGAAAATAATTATCTTTTCTCTAAATTAGACCTCAGTTTTGTTTGTTTGCTTTTTTCCACTGATTACTATGCTGGGAACATGGTTCTAGGCACACTCAATCATTCACAATGAATTTTATATATTTGGAATTGAAAAATTGTGTAATATCACTTTAAATGACATTTATAACAGAGGTTTAAGACTCAAATCTATTTTAATTATTATTTCTTTACCTGATTAACAGTTCCCTTCTGATTGACTAAGACAGAAAACATCAGGAGACTGAAGTTAAATCTTAGATGGAAAGTCATGTAAAAAGTCTGCCTTCATATTTTCTTACTTCCTTCTATTACCCATAGTGTAACTGTGGAGTAACGCCCTCCTCGTTTCTTCCTCAACTGCAATTGCACCTCAGTTGTAGTCACCACAAAACCAAATCAGATAGGAACTGCAATTGTGAAAATACTACATACTAGATAATAAATTTTTGGATAAAACATGAATCTCACTTCCTTAGAATATCTTAGCATATGCTTTCTTAGTAAAAACAAAGACACAATAATATTTGTTGAATTATATAAACTTGGAAACCCAGACGTTTATTTTTTTCTCTGTTGAAATATTCAAACCAGTCTTAGAGTGTCAGACTCAGTTTAGAAGAACACTTACTGGTTCAATGAATGTGGTAGATTTTTGTACTTGTCAGCTTTGTTTTATAATAAATAACCTCCCACGCTTAGCTTCTTCCAATTATGGATATTTCTTAGTCAATTTACATGTCACCATCTGCAGTCAATTCTAGCTGCTGCCCCTGCAGCTTTTTAGGTAACGCCTAGCACACTCTGTAAATCTTCTGTCTGACAAGGCTGTAGCCCTTATGTGAAACATGGTAATTAACATGAGAAAGAGATGGAAAGAGCACTGAGCTGGACCACAGAAACTGGGAACTCTTCCATAAATGTGTCACATGTCACTTTTGTTTATGTTCCATACGCAAACCAGGTCAGGATGCCAGGCTAAAGTTATGAAGGCAGAAATGTTCCATTTTGTGGGTAGTATGCAATGTAAGATAGCATACAGTTCTATTAATGAGAATAAGATAGTCAATTATGCAATAGAATGCTCTCCATACTAGTGATAACAAATGCTTCTTTTCATCCTTTCTATATTATTTAAAGATATTTCCTCCCTCAAAGAAGTCCCCAGTATAATGGTATGCAATCAGAGCCTGAGGTCCAAAGCCATGCACCATGAACCCTTACCACTAGTTATAGGTGCATTAAAAGACCCAATAATCAGTAAGGCTTTCAGGAAGGAAAGTAATAGAGCCTGACTGTTGTGACTCATTTATAGAAAAATCTCAGGTTAGAGAGCTTATATTGGAGGAACAGATGTGTGTTTTTTTAATTAAACTAAAATTCTGATCTATGAGACAAGTAATTTAAAATAAAGTTCTCCTAACTCTTGTGTTCTTTTTTCTTTTCTTGTTGCTCTGGAGAATATTCTTGTTTCCCTTCCATTGCCCTCCTTGTTCCAATCTTACAAAGGCATTGGAAAATGAAGATAGTTTACAAACCAACAATCCAACTCACTTTGCCACCAGGGTGGAATTGTTTGCTGATGTACATATACATATACATAATATACATATACATAAAATGCATATACATATACATCTACATGTACATCTACATGTACATCTACATGTGCATATATAGATACATATGCATATCCATATCCATATGCATATACATATATAGACACATATGCATATACAGATAGATACAGATATAGATACATATACATATACTGATACAGATACATCATATACATATACATATATCTGTATATGTATAAAAGTTTGTATGTTAATGTACACATATGATTTTGATAGTCTATCATGTATATATATATATGCTTGATATAAATGTATATATAATATATATTGCTTAATTTAGTAAAATAGTATATATATGGTGCTTATTTTTTGAAGCATACAGTATGTAAATTTGTAACTATACAATAAATAAACAAACTTTTTGAGCAAGTGTTTTTTTTTCCTTTTGCATCTCCATAATAATGCACAATATACAGCCTCCAGGCAATGAACAATTCTACCATCAATGAACTTGTCTTTTAATATTAAACATCTAATGCTTAATGGTATCTCATTATATTTTATAGACATTTCCACAATTATGGACAATGAGAGTTACATCCATAATATTGTTTCAATATCTTTTCAAATCTATAGAATTTCAGATTGTGTTAGAGTGTTTTAAAAAGAAAATGCTCACAATAACTTTTTTCTTGAGTACCCAATGCTTTGTAATATTTATTTGAATATGTTTCAACTAGAAAGTAGAGTTATTTCCTTCTTTTGATCTGGGCTTAAAATTGTGATTTGCTTCAGAAACTTAGTCATATGGAAATGGTGTATCAAATATCTTGGAAAGGTATATCTACCTTTCCAGGATATTTAATATGTATATATATATATATATATATATATATATAATTAAGGGCTTCACTAATGTCTAATTTGAAAAATCCAGTTGTATTTTTCTTCCTATAATTTATTGATACATTTATAACACTTTTTATCAGTGTTTGAAATATTTTCTTTTACATCACAAAGTTAATTTCTTATCATTTTGTGTATACGTATTGAGGAATAAACCTAAAGCATAGAACATGCAATTCTACTGTTCTGTTGCTGAAGTACATTACCAGTCCCCAAGCACAGAATTTCCAGAATACCATACTACATGTATATATTTTAATCACTCTTGTTGTAGTCAACCTTTCATTGCTGCGAGAAAGAAAACCAACCAAAGGCAGCTTGTGGAAGAATGGGTTTATTTTGGCTTATGCACACTAGGGGAATCTCCATCATGATAGGGAAATGATGGCATGAGCAGAGAGTAGCTATCACCTTCACCACAGCACTGATCCAATACCCAACTTGTCATCAGCTGGAGATGAAATATTCAAAACACATTAGTTTTATGGGTGACACTTGAGTCATACCACTACAATCTGCCCCAGGCCCTCATAAAAGGATAACCACACATGGTGTAAAAATGCAATGCACTCAGCTCAACCTTAAAAATTCCCACAGTTTTTAATCCATCTCAATGATATTCAAACATTGCACTGGACATTGCTAAAACAGATTAAACCAATACAAGATTTGGCACTGAGAACACATTGAGCTCATGGGGACACCTCAAGCAAACCACTGAAACTATCTTTTTAGCTCTTCTTTCTCATCCAAACAACCCTGTGAATTTACCATGCACTAGGATGCAGTCCTGAGATAATTATTTTTTTCCTTTGACTTTTAGTACTTTAGTGATCATACTCTCATGATAATAGTTCAGCTATATGCTGATAAATATCAAGTAGGAATCTCTATCTCAAGTGTTTATATATGAATTCTTCTTTGCTATGTTATTTACACAACATCTCCAATTACATAAGCATTGCTTTTCCTAAAACTAAGATTCTAACCATTTACTTCATATAAAATATTCTTCTGAGGTCGTATTGATCTCAATTACTTTGTCAGTCTTCAATCAATCAATCAATCTATTGATCTATTCATCATAGTGATATCTTTGTCATGAAATATTATCCTAATTATATTTATTCTCATCTTAGAATTCACACAACACACACAGCATCTAGATATGGGAAGATGGCTCAGTCAGTGAAGTACTCACTTTGCAAGCACAAGACCAAAGTTCAAATTCCCAGGACCCTAATATAACAGTAAAAGAGGATGCAGTGGTGAGTTCCAAGTATTGGGGAAAAAGAGATGGGTAGAGGTCTCCAGCTTGCTGGCCAACGAGTTAAGCTCAGTTGTTGACTCCCTGCTTTAGTAAGAGACCCTGTCCCAAAATTAGGTGAGGAACAATTGATAAAAATACTTCATGTTAGCCTTTGTCTCCACACACACTTAAACATGTATACATGGATGTCCAGCCATACATGTATTCCAACACACATATACGCAAAATATAATAAATTATTAATTCTAATATTCCTTAGATGTTATTGGCACAGGACTAATCCAATCATGTCGTTGTGAATGTTGTATGGAAGATTTCATTATCTGTTTTATTCATAATTTTATATATGCATTCAAGGTTTTTTATGATACCTCCTCTTTTTATCTTCTCTTGTCTCTCTCCTGATCTCTCACTTAATCCTTTCTTTTTCAAATAGTACCTTTTTCACTTCGGTATCTTTTGTGTGTGTGTGTGTGTGTGTGTGTGTGTGTGTGTGTGTGTTTGTGATTCCTTACATTTTTTTTAGGTTTGTCATTTTGAGCCAGGTAAAAGACTATTTACTAATGTCCAATTGCTTGGATTTTTTGTGAAAACATTTTAATTTTTCACCTTAATTCTATTCTTTATCATCATAGCAATAAATGATACTGTAAGCCTATGTATCATATGCAGCATTGTCCTTGGCAAGATTTCAACCATATTCTCTAATATTTCTTTGATTTCAAGACTAGTTGTACCCTCATTTTACAACTACACGATAGTCATCAGTGAGGAACTGTCTCAACATTTCTAGCACATGTCAACATGGTTGTTCTTTTATTATTTTTTTGTTTTGTTTGTTTGCAAGCAAAGAGAGTCAGAGAGAAGAGAGACAGAAAAAGAAAATGAGTCTCCAGCTGCTACAAATGAACTCCAGATGCATGGACCACTTTGTGCTTCTTGTTCTATATGGGAACAGCGGAATCAAATCCTAGTCATTAGGCTTTGCAGGCAAGTGACTTAACCATTGGGCCATTTCTCCCGACCTTTAGTTGCTTTTGAACTGGCTAGTTAATCTTTACCAGGAGGTTCCTAAACATCACTGACTATTCCATGTTCTGTTCATGATGTTGACATTTTCCTGCATTAGAACTATTTAGTGAACTATTCTCTAAGCATCATGTTTGAAAATGAACCTCCTGCTGCAAAGAATTGTATTTGTTCTCTGTGAATACATATTAGTATATTTTACTTCATTTATCTCATGGGCACATATGTGAAATGTTTGTATTCAATATTTACAGTATGATTGTCATTATAGCTTAGACGTATATAATGATCTATTTGCCCACTGCTTTGCCCAATTATCTGGCTAAGTGATAGGCCCTTGATAAGCATTGTTTAAATAATTGAACATTAGTGAATCTAAATTATACTATCAAAGTTACATTTGTCACTAAAATTATGGGATCTCAATTTCTCCTTGGCTTCATCTTCAACAAAGTAGAAATTTGAAATGCAGAAGCATAAAATGTATTTCTGATTTTCTGTGAACCATTAAGCCTTTCAAATAAAAGAGAGAGACTGAAACTATTTCATAAAACTTACCGAGGCAATTTATTGCTCTAAAATAACAAGATAACTGAAGAAAATCAAAAGTTGAATATATTCCAACAAATGAGCATACAGAAACAAAAACTTGGGTCATAGACATTCACCGATATTTTATTTTTACCCTCTGTTGAAATCTAAAACTTTACAAAGCTGGAATGTTGAACTTGAAAAGTACTAGACATATCCTCATAAAGGATGCTTAGATAACTCCTCATGTGTATAAGTCACCAGGAGGTTTTTACATATTTTAGGAGAGTTATGCATTGATATGGAAATTGTTGAGTGACTTGCTACTTTATCAGAATAAAATTTTTAAACTATAATAATCAAGAAAATTTAAAAAGTGATTTAATATAACCTTTGGTGTTTGGAAATGGTGCAGTGTACATAGACTGTGTGTGTATGGTGCATGCATATTTGTGTTTGCAGCTAGCTGTGTGTGCAGGGATGCAAGCCATATGCTTGTACGGCGAGGTCAAAGGAGAGCATTGGATGCCCTCTTTTATCACTTTCCCACTTGCTTCATGGAGATTCTTCTGTTTTCACCCTGTGTGGCACTGAGGTTGCAGGTATGAGTACCCATGCTTGGATTTGTACATGGGGTGTTGGGAACAGAGCCAAGTTCTTATGCTTCCAAAGTAAACACTAGTACAAATTGTCCCATCTCTCCAGCTTCCAGTATGACTTTAACTTTTTTTAAAGTTTCCTTGGCATATCTACAAATTACTTACTATTGCATCTTAACTTCTCAACTATAATACTTTGGATATATTTCAAATTTAGTATGCATGTAACACAAAAACACAAATAGCTATGAACACACCCACATACAAAATGACAACTAAATAAAACTCTAAAAAGTCCCCTGAAATTTTTTGCATGGGCTAAGAGTATATCCAGGAAGATAAGAAGATATGGCATAACTTGGAAAATGGTAGTTGTGTCTTTGTTAGCTATGCATTTTGTATTCTGCCTGAGGGATCCCAGAGTGCTGTACCGGTAACTCCTGATGTTCAGAATGCCCATTAGGGTGAAGCTCTACTATAGTCTTTCTTGCAGTTTCAAAAATGTAGAAGGTGCATAGCTGCTACATGTGGATAAGAATGAATGGCCTGACATCCTCACCCCCAGGCACCTGTAATCCAATATAATAGGGCATTCTGCTTTAGTGTTTTACTTTTTAAGAAGTCCATGGGAAGAAATACCATAAAGTTGATATCGTGTTCACCATAATTTGGAGGAGAAAGATAACATCATAATAAATACTAACATTCTAATATTAAAAATTCCTACTCTGGAGCCCACTTTGAGATAGGTCTCTGTATATGTGTATCCGTGTATCCTCTCTTCAGAGTGTAAGCATTACTTAGCTAAAAAGAGATAAAGAGAGGTTACACCCATTAGAATCTTGCCAAATTTGCAGTGTTTGTCTCATTTAATCTATACTGATCTCACTCTCTGATGGAGAATGTTTATATTTTTCAGAAGGCAAAAAGAACTGTGGACAACCCAATTCCACCAACAAGACTTGGGATGATGGCTGACATCCTGGCAAGAGATGAACTTCCCCTGGCCTATGATATAGGGCCCAAAAGAAACCCATGAGAAAGTGGCTAGATAAACAAGATACCTTTCACCAGAGCAAGTCAGATAACCCATGAAAGGTCAGTGGAGACAGACACCAAGAATACACAACATGCCAAAAGCAGAAGTCCAGAGACACTTAAGATCTCAACAATAAAGCAGACTTAAAACTCACCCACCATTATTCAGGGAACTGAGCAGAAGAGGGGACGGAAAGAATGTAAGAACCATGGTGGGGGAGAATATCCAGAGACATTGCACCCTTCAGCATCAACACACGAAGGGGTAAAATAAACTGCTACCCATTCTACAATTCATAAGCCTCTACCCCATGGACTGATCCAATATGCCCACTGAGGAGGGGCCCCAGTGAGATAGGGACATAGATGAGGGAAATGGGGGTGCATCACAAGATTTGCTCACACAATATATCTAATTGCTGAAAATAAAGATATAATAAAAAAACGCTTCTGCTTAAACTTTCTTGTGAATACTTTAAGAATGCAAAAATTAAGGAGAAAGAAACCTTCACCAGTAACAGAAGAAAAAATGAAGTGTAAATGACAAAACACATCCAGAAAAAAGAGTGCTAAAATATGGAACACTGTTCCAGTTAGCAATTATGCTAAAAACTGAATAGCCAAACATAAGCATGTTAGGTAAATATGGAACTGAATTACTGAATGGATTTGGAAGGCAGCAAATATGTACATTACCTATGGAAGGTGATTCCATATCCTTATTTCTCATTTTACATATATTTGATGAATTCTAAATATTAATACAAATTAAAATGATTAAATAGAACTATTGATTCTAAAGTAAAATTTATATCACTTTTTAAAGTAATCCCCAGAGCCAGTGAGCTGGAATGAATAAAATTGTAAAAAAAAAAAAATGAAAGAAAACAGATGAGAATAGAAGGAATGAAAACTCCCTTATATGGTAATTACATGGAAACTATGTAGGTCAATATAAAAAAAAATGATAAGACAAGTCAGTATCTTCAGTTTAATGTCTTTTTCCTCCCTCAATAATAGATGTCATTTAAAAAGTTTTTTTTCTAAAAATAAAATTTTAAATAAAGGAGGTTTTTAAAAAGATGATTCTAAAAGTAAAGAAGAAAGAAACAAAAACTTACTTTAGGGAAATGTTTACTAAAACATATAAAAATATAAACTGATAAAAACAGACCATTGGCATGAAACATAGTCTGCGGCCATGAATAGGCTGAATACAGTTCCTACTGGGAGAGAACAGCAAACCAAGAAAGGAGCAATTGTGCAATGAAGGAACCTGGGCCTGGGGGAGTCAATCAACAGCCATTAAATTTGGCCAAATATTCCACTCAGTGAGGGGTAACCTTTGATTGGAAATGGGGATTTAGGGCAAGATGCACCGGATCCCATACTCTTGGGAACCCAAGAAAAGATGCACTATGCGAACGTCTGACAGGGAGGCTACTAAAAATAGAAACTAGGTAATTCAGAATGGTCTATATTTGTTAACCTATACTGTTCTAACTCCCCAATGGAGATTGTATTTGTATTTTTCAGGATATAGCGAGTGAGTTGTGGCCCATACAACCCTACCACCCGACAGCAGGCCAAAAGATGAGACCATGGCAAGAGATGAGCCACCACAGTCATATTGTGGAGGATTCATATGGAACCCTGCAGAGAAGGACGGGATGAACAAGGGACCCATAGCCACAGCCATTCAACCAACTCAGGATAAGCCTAATGTGTTTGTGTTTTTCAGGATACAACGAGAGAGATGTGGC
>PVHP010034394.1:0-10718 GCA_004024765.1 Zapus hudsonius
GTCCCTTCTCTCACTCCTCCATCCTCCCTCTCTGGTTCCAAATAAGTAATAAAGGAAATTTAGAAGTTTAAAAATAAGGTAAAGGGTGACTGAGGAAGAGACCGACATTAATGTCTCAACTCCACAGGCACATGCATGTGTACAAATGCACACATACACACATTCACACAGACACACACACACAGACACACACACATACATACATACACACACTCATTTATTTAGGTTTTCTTTCAGACCATTTGGTTGAGTTTCCTTTTGTACATAAGCCGTATGCTTTAGTTGATTTGTAAATTCAGTAGATTTGTGGTTCTTATAAATGTATGAGAATATACAGGCATTTTCATGGAAACCGCTGGACTCTCTCAGTTGTAATGGTGTCTTAAGTCACTTTCTCAGATGTTAAGGACAGAAGATTATGTTTGTATATTATTAATTTCCTTTTATCTCACATGTAATTTGATTATCTAATCCAACTGGCTAGGATTATGTTATATAATGACTAGTAACTAGTCATACTGACTAGTTAAAATAAGTACTGAACTACTCATTTTATTTGTCAGGGAGGGAAGTGTGTTCAGCATTCATATGAAATACTGTAGATTCCTGCAGGTTTGCAAACCGCATTTTATCTCACACTGCGTGGGTTCCTCCTTATGACTAGTTACTGGGTTTGCCATTGTTTCACAGAAAAGGGAATTCTCTTTTATTAACTCATTATTCCTATTTTTACAGAATGATTTTTGATACTCATTTTTTTAAAAAAATTAATGGAAGATGTATTTTCTGCTACATACAATTCAGCCATTAAAAATATAAGCACTGAGCTGGGCATGGTGGCTCATACCTATAATCCCAGTACTCGGATCAAGGTCAGCTTGGGCTAGAAGTAAAATCCTGCCTTAAAATCCCCTCAAAAATAAATAATAAAATAATGTAAAATATGGGCACAGAATTCTGATTCTTGGAGTTTATAATATTGCTTCTTTATTTGAACCTAATTTCTTCCAGGAAAATTTGTTTTGTTTTGTTTTGTTTCTGTTGTTGCTATTGTCTTCAAAGTTGTTGAGCTTTGCATTTAAACTTCTGTAATTAACTTCTAGTTTTATTACATTGTAAACACAGCACACGGCCTGTTAACATTTTATATTTCATAATTTAACATAGTTTCTTTGAGGAGTAACACATGATCAATTCTGTAAATGGTTTATATCGCCTTAAAAAAAGAAAGTGTATGTTCTTTTCTAGAGAACAAAATTCAATAAATATTTATGCAATCACCTTTATTAGGTTATTAAGATACTCTGTATTCTGTGGTTATTTGTTCCAAGAAACATCAATGAAAGTGTATTGAAGTCTCACACAACTCTTCTATCAATTTTCCTTCTATCTCTCACCGCCTCTGTTTCATGCATCTGAAGCCATTATCATGTCAATAAAAATTCAGAATGTCCCCATCATCGCTGTGAAGTGTATTTGAAAGATACAAATGTCTTCAGCAAACTAAATATTTTTCATAGCCTTGGATTCCACTTTGTCCAAACATTGCCCAGATTACTTTTTGCTTTTGTCTGATATTCTTTTTGTGCATTTTTCATTAATATTAATCAGTCACCGCATTTCACTTATGGAACTTCTCAGTAACTTAAGGTTAATCCTTGCCGTGTGTGTGTGTGTGTGTGTGTGTGTGTGTGTGTGTGTGTGTGTGTGAAACCAAATCACTTATTTAAAGAAACTAATAAGCATCTGACATGAGTTGACTTCCCAATTCCCTCTCTTCCTTACATTTGCTCTAAGCACAGCATAAGAGATAAAGGACCGTCATTCCTCTACATAAGGAAATCTGAACCCTGATAGGTCGGATACACTTATACAGGCAACATTCAGAAATGGTGAAACGTCAGGGAAAGAAGCTAGCTGTAAAACAGTGGCTTTTTTACGATGTATAATATCCCTTTGATGAACACAGTAATCTGTGTTGGTTAGATTAACTGCTTTTACTACATAAAGGGACTTTATTTATTTGTAATGGTGTGTATGACACCTAATAGCACCTTTGTGATTGTATTTTACACTGTACATTCTTTCTGCCTCACTATATTTTAGCTTCATGTATTTATCTATGTAGACCAAGCTATACATACATTTTTCTCCTGTTGACCTAGAAGTCACACATCCTAACTTATTTCTAATAGAGGTTTCTAATACACTGAAATGATTATTAGCCTTTATTAAATCTTTAAATATTAGAAAAGCAAGGACTTATCACAGCCACTTCTGGACCTGCAAGTATGATTTCAGGTTTTGTTCCTGTAAAGTATTAAATCTGGGGATGGTACATACTTTGTACTTATTAAAATCATTTCACATTACTGTTCATTTTGAAAGTACACGTCTAGATGTTCATTCAATATTAAAGTCACAATCAGTTAAATCTGTCTGTTCTGTTAAATGGTGTCATTATTAACGGTCTATCTCTCAGCAACACTGAAATTCCCTGTAGCTGGAGGGTAAATGGGCTTACAGAATGTACATCCCAGTGTCCAGCCTCCAGCGGGATTTCCATTGCAAAGAGTTCCTTGGATGGACACAGAATCTTGTCACATCACTATCTAATGGGTCCGATCTGATCAGGAAAGTAAAAATTCCCAAGATATCCTATCATCACAGTACGGTCCTGTAACAAGGACAGATATTGACAAAGACACTTCCAAAACAGTGTATCCTCCTTGGGCAAAATAGTAAACTTCCAAAGATGTCTACATCCTAATCCCTAGGACCTAGGAATATGCTAGGTTACCTGGTAAAGAAGAGTTAAGATAAGGAAAGGAATTAAGGTTGCTAATTACCCCATGTTACAATAAGGAGGTCGTCAGGAGGGTGATGCAGCCTAAAAGGAGACTTCAGGGGACACTGCTAGGTGAGAATAGGCTTTGTGTTTGTCATGGTACGTGTGTGGTGTGTGTGCACGCATGTTCATAGGTTGTGGGCACACAAGGAGGGGTGTGTGTGTGTAGAGACCAGAATTCTACTGTTTTCTACCTTATATATTGAGACAAGGGATCTCACTGAACTGAGTTTACCAATTCAACCAGTCTAGCTGGCCAGCCTGCCTTCGGATCTGCCACCTCCACCTTCCGAGCACTGAGATTACAGGCATGTACCATGGCTCTCAGCATTCATGTGGGTTTTGGGATCCGAATTCTCATCCTCCTGCTTGTATAGTAAGTACTTTGTTGATTGAGTGGTCACCCAAACAAACAAACAAACAAACAAACAAAAACAACAAAAGCCAGCTGTGGTGGCCCACGCCTTTAATCCCAGGAGACAGAGGCAGGAGGATCACTGTGAGTTCAAGGGCACCCTGAGACTACAGAGTGAATTCCAGATCAGCCTGGGCTAGAGTGAGACCCTACCTTGAACCCCCCCCACCGTTTCCTCCCCCAAAAGTTATTTCCTCATGGCAGCCATAGAAAACCAACACACAATCATCTCTCGTTGGCCATCCACTGTTGACAGTCCCCAAGTAGAACCAGAAAAACCAAAGTCTTCACGAATCATGAAGCCTCAAGCAAAGCACTTCTCATGCATAGGGTGTGCTCAGTGCCTGCTCCGTGTCTCATGGTTCTGAGCCAGGAGAGAGCAGCCTAAGTACTAAGGATCTTCCCTCCATTCACCCAGAACCACGCTACCCCCCAAACAAAAATTGTTGAATTTTTTTATTCATTTTGTGCCCATTAAACTTCTTGCTAGAATTCTCTGTAGAAATCAAGAGTTGATTGTTTGTAAGAACTAATTTTTAGTAGCAGTGACTTCTTTCATAAATACCTGATTTTTTGAAGGAAATTGAAGATGTTATTACAGAGGCTAGGACCCAGACACCAATTTCATTTCATGTATTCTTCAATCCGTCCATCAGGAAGGTGCCAACCCTCCCAGCTCATTCTCTCAGTGTAAACCCAAAAGACAGACGCATGCATGACCCAAGCTTAAGAATAAGAGACTCATGGTTCATCTATTTTAACTCTGCTTAGTGGTAATTTTCCTTTGAGAAGCAGTAAAAGATAATAGTTTAAAATATTTCTCTTTGCAGCACAGAAAAAGTGAGAATTCTATACATTCTGATGTGACCAAGTAGATTTTTCTCCATTCACTGGTCTCTGAAAACTATGTTGACATAAGATTTAACTCCAGAGGCTAAAGTCATGGGTAAATATTACCAAGGAATTGATAAAGACATATTAACTCTAAGGAAGAGACTGCATTTCTCTAAAAGAAACATTATTAGAATTAGCTTAGCTCTGCCCCCATGCCACCATGGTACTGGAGGCCACATGAGAGCCAGTAACAGTCACGTGACCTTGTCTTGCAGAATTTCAGCTCAGCAGACAGAAGGATCAAGTTTCAATATGATTTAATGAGTAGCATAAATTTATGCATCCCGGGGGACTGGATCTGAATGTCACCAGGCTTCTAACTGGTCTTACTATAAAAACCATCCCATGAATACATATGTTCTAGAATCATCTGTGTTCCATTAGGCCAACCCTGAAGCCGAACAGTTCCCTAATATTTGTCCCAACCTTTCCACCACTCAGTCATCAAACTTGATAAGAACCCTTTTTTTGTTGTTGTTGTTTTGTGTGTTTTCAAGGTAGGGTCTCGCTCTAGCCCAGGCTGACCTGGAATTCACTATGTAGTCTCAAGGTGGCCTTGAACTCACAATGATCCTCCTACCTCTGCCTCCCAAGTGATGGGATTAAAGGCATGCGCCACCATGCCTGGTTTGGATAAGAATTCTTTATCCAAAGCAGGATTAAGTCCAAATATAGATTTCGCTAGGAGGACAAATGCTGGGTCTAACACTTGACAATCACTTGACATTGCTTAGTGGAGCTGAAAATAATGCTAAGGGAATTCATCAAGTCATTTGAAGAAAACCAGAGAGGAGATCTGAGGGACATGAGGGCAGAGCAAGAGGCATCTCGTGTTCACTTACAGCTGTCTCTGGGCAGAGTTTCACCTGGCATAGAACCATGTTCTGCTGTTTAAGATACATTTTTGGGCACTATTAGCTAGTGTGAACATAATGTGACAGAAAAATGAAGTATGTAAATGAGCCCGGCGTGGTGACTCAAGAGTTTAATCTCAGCACTCAGGAGGATTACTGTGAGTTCAAGGCCACCCTGAGACTATATAGTGAATTCCAGGTCAGCCTGGGCTAGAGCAAAACCCTACCTCAAAAGAACCAAGTGAATAAATAAATAATAAATAAATAAAAAGAAAAAAAGAAATACGTAAATATTCCACTTTAATGGAACCTATAAAATATGTGGTCAAGCATCTAGGCTCTGAAGCGAAACAGCAAGGAATCAAATGGTAACCTTGAACCTCACAGAAATGTTGCATAATTCTTTAGGCCTCAATTCCTGTATTTGTGTAAGGCTGGGGGTAATAGGGTTAATTCACACACTGCATCAAGGGTACCAGCTATGCTTATTCATGGAAAGCTCCCGACATAATACTTAATTCTAGAGTGTCCAATGTGACAGCTAGGGAAGGTTGCAAGGCATTCTGGGTAAGCACAGAGGTTTTAGCTGTATTGCACAAGTTATGCCATTGACAAGCTGTGTGATACTGGGTCATTATTTAACTTCTTTGGGCCTCATTTCCGTCATCTGTAAAATGAGAGTAACAATAATGTCCACCATGAGAGTTGCTTGGGGAATTGGATGGGTTAGTATTGATAGGAGGCAGAAATTGGCTAGGTAGTCAGGGTAACAGAACCCTAAAAGGGATTGGCTGTTTTATGCCTTCACTAAAAGCAGGAAACGTCACTAAGCCTGCAGAAACCAGGATGCCACACCCTCCAGGAGAGATTTCTAGATTAAGCTTAAACCCTTCCTAAAGGACAGAAACTCGGATCCTTACCAAGATTACTACAAGAAGCTGTAAAATCTGGTCTTTGTCCAGAGTAACCTGCTACCTGGTCTTCCTCACATAGCCACTCCCCATAAAACACTCCAGACCTGAGTCTCAAGGTGAGTTTCTCTCTGGGCAGGAGCTCTGCCTTCTTCTCTTATGGGGCTTTTCAACCTCCTCTTATTCTCTGGGTAAATCTTGTTTCTTTCTCTTAGGTTCTTCATCCTCCTAAAGTTTTAAGCTACAATAAAATCTTTCTAAATGATATCCTCTGGTCCATGATTTTCATTTGTAGAATTCATAGGACAAGGATCTGGGAACACCCCAAATTACCCGTGCATTGTGTACAAGGAACTCAAAATGCCTGCATCAATATTTGTTGAGTGTTTAGGCCAATGTCTGTTAAAGAATTCAGATCCCCATGAATGGTTTTAAAACTATGATCACCGAAAGCCAAGGGGCCTGGAATAGTGCTCTGGGAGTCCAGGGAGGGAGAGAGAGGCAGAAATAAAGAACAGATGCCTCAAGCCCACTCTCCACTCAAAGTAATATGCTATTTTACCTGTGGAATTTTCTGTGATTGAAGTGTCCTGCAGCTTTGGAAGGAAAGCAAGGGAAAGGAGGGATGGAAGGAGGGAGGGAAGGCCTCCGAGCTAAGACCTGGGCTATAATAAGGTGCCCACACATAAAACCTACCAATCCAGTTTTATAAAACATTGAATATTTTATATCCGTTCTGCACCTGATGTAACCAGATCATTTTAAAGGTTCCACCTAGAAAGTTCTCTGGACCTTGCAAAATGAATTTTAGTAAATTCAAAGTTTAAGAACTCATCTTTCTAAACTTCACTGTAAACAAAAAAAAAATCTTAATATTTCTAGTTTGGCATTCAAAACTCATGAAATACGCAATACCGCCAAATGAATAATAAATCACTCTTGGGTTCTAGCACATGCCACGTAAAAATGCCTATTTTCTAGAACATTCAGAAATCTGGTTTTAAACAGCTTTTCGTTGTTTTTGCTCTCATGATGGTGGCTCTTGGAAGCAATTTGGAATGTGAAAACATGCCACCCTCAGCATTCCAGAAGCAAGGAGAAATGAAGAGAGAAAATATGGGGCTATTAAAAAAAATGAAAGAGAGAGTCCATGGATCAGAGGGCTGGGCTCTGGAAGACATTTTTTAAATGTCACCAGATAAAATTTACACCATGAAAGGGAATGTTCCTTAGACATCCTGAGTATTGTTAGCTGCATGAATTATAAATCAAAAGGCTCTTTACCCATTTACTGCTGAACATTATGACCTGAGGTTGGAGAGGTGATTTACTTTACAAATATCCATGCAACTGAAACCCAGAGAAGTATCAATGCACTAGCCCTAAGTTCTGGAAAATCAATGAGCCTTAAGGAAACAAACGTTGAGAGACATAGAGAGAGAGAGAGAGAGAGAGAGAGAGAGAGAGAGAAATAAAGAATTAAAATGCAAATATTTGTGGTACCATTAACATGTGCAGACTTAAGATTTCTTTAAATAATTATGCTTCATTCTTTTGAAACCAATCATATTCAAGCCTAACAGGATTTTCTATTTCATAATTTTTAAATTTTTTTATTTATTTGCAAGCAGAGAGGCAGACGTCTAGACAGACAGACAGACAAAGACAGAAAGAGAATGGGCACTACAGGGCCTCCAGCCACTGCAAACAAACTCCAGATGCATGCACCACTTTGTGCATCTGGCTTTAGGAGGGTACTGGGGAATCGAACCTGGGTTGTTAATTTTTGCAGGCGAGCACCTTAACCACTGAGCAATCTCTCCAGCCCCCTACTTTATAATTTGATGGAAAAAAACCCTAGTATTTGTACTCCAATTGGACTGAATTATGAATATTTTACCTTGAAAGATGTGTGTGGTGTGATTCCATTTGCACAGCATTCAAAACCTAACAAAGTTCTTGGACTGCAAGCACTAAATTGTATCAAGAAGTATTTATCTCCACCAAAAGGACAAATTCCTGTTGCAGTTCCGACCAGGGACTCCTGGGGGCGCTGTAAGTCCTGGGTCTTAACTGGGTAAGGTGATGTTCATTTGTTTGGACATTTGTCTGAACTATTAATACAGGTCTTAGACGCTTATCCGATGGAAATGCTGTTCCATAGGATGCTGTTTGTTCTATTCTGATGTGACTCTAATGTAATACTTGGGACAATTTTCAAACAGAAAAAAACCACTATTTGTTAGTTCTCCAAATCAAAATAATTTAATTCAAATTCAAAATAATTAAAAATTATTGATTGATTGTGTGTGTGTGTGTGTGTGTGTGTGTGTGTGTGTGTGTGTGTGTGTGTACTCGTATCAGGGCTTCTTCCAACTGCAAATGACTCCTGTCCAGTTTTATATGGGTGGCTTGGGGAATTGAACTCAGGCAGGTAGGCTTTGCAAGCAAGTGCCTGCTAAGCCATCTCCCCAATCCCTGAAATTCATATTGCATTAGGACATCTTGAATTTTACCATATCAGAAGAGCATAGTTAGATTACAAAAACTTAACCTCAGACCAACAAATAAAACCTGGGCAAACAATCCATAGGTACAGTGCATTCTTAAAACTGTTAGTCATTCCTGTTTCATATTTAATTAATATAATAAATTCATGTCTCATGGCTTATGAGCCCACTACCCTCACTGGTTGTTCCCAGGACTATAAATACGCCACAAAGACACATATAGTAATGTCTATAGAGGAAGGCAAAGAAACTGACCTTTGTAAGCACAGCCATACCTGAGAAGAACGTCAAGTTAAAAAGAAATCCCAATTTTTAAAAAAATTTCTTTCTTTTCTTAAAGCAGCGATTGTCTTTTCTAATGTGCACTTGTTTGCACAGGAAAGAAAAAGATAATCCAGTAGGTAAAATGAATGCAGAATTGCTCCCTTATGTACATGAAGAATTACACATCTGTCTAACAATGCTAACCATTTTGAAAGATAATTATGGATCAATGTTTTAAAAAAATATCCTGAATTGCCTACAGAAATGGCAAGGAGAATTCAATTAAATTATTTGTAAAAGCCAGAGTCTTTTTTTTTAATCCATCTGCTACTTGAAATGGAATGACCTTTCCAATAAGTGCTTGCAGTGCTCAATGTGAACTCAGAAGAAAGACGGGTACTGAGTCCAAGCCCCCACCTTCCACCACCGTAGACACAGCTTTTGGACTGACACTCTATCCCACTCCAAAGAATGCAGATTGGACTCCGGAACATAAAAGAAACACTCTGGGAATATCAATCAAGCCTGTGGCCCATGCTTTCTGTCATGGCATTTGCCTTCTGACTGGAAGGTGTGCTGTTCCTGAGATAAGAGCTGAGAACAAGATACACATTTACTCCCAGGAGGAAAAACTGCCAAAGGTTCCTAAAGAAACCTTTGTTAAACCACCTGCCGAAGAAACATTCATTCACAAAGGTCAGATATTTGAGTAACAATGGGTGCAAAAAAAAAAAAAATCCCAAAGGCCTCTGGAGCCTAGATTATAAACCAACAAATCATGCTATGAAATAGATATTCATGAGAAGTGTTGGCTATCTTGAGTCTGGATAAATATAGTTTTTGAACCTTGTTTTGTTATTCTCTCAACCTTTCTGAATTCATAAAATATTTCCAGTTCCATTCAAGGTGAGTTTTGTTTTAGTAAAAGTTCATCAAGCATGTTATAAGAAGTTTAACAAATACCAAAATATAAGCCACAGTCTATTATATCACCCAGAAAAATCAACTGCTAACAGAAGTATATATATATGTATATATATATATATATTTACATCTATCTCAACACATAAATATATCACAAAATTACATCCTCCCACATGACAACTGGAATATGCCTTATATACTAATCACATATATCATGACTAGCTTTCCATTTCATAAATGAAAATCTGAATTGTCATATGTAAATTTTTGTGACTTTGAAACATTGTATGTGTCTCTGGTCACTAATAAGAGTTTTCAATATTGTATTTATTTGTGAGAAGAGAGAGAGTGAGAGAGAGAAAGAATTGGCGTGCCAGGGCCTTCTGCCCCCACAAACACACTCCAGACATATGTACTGTTTTGTGATCGTGGCTTTACTGAGGATTTGAACCCAAACTGAACCCTTTAACTGCTGAGCCACCTCCTCAGCCCCAATTCATTTGTTTTGGGAGAAATTGTGGGGTTTAAATCACATGTTCACCATAATGCTTGAATGCTTGGTCCCCAGTTGGTGACAATTTGGGAGGTGGAGCCTTGCTGGGGAAGGTGTGTTATTGGGGACAAGCTGAGGAATGTGACAGCCAGCTCCCCCTTGCCAGAGCTCAGCTCATTCTCCTGCTGTGGCAGAGGTGATGTCCAGCCTCTGCTCATGCCATGCTGTCCCCTGTCATCATGAATCTTCCCCTCGAGACTGTGAGCCAAAATAAACCCTCTCCTCCTACCAGCTGCTTTTGGTCGGGTGCTTTGTCCACCAATGTGAAGGTAACTACCACAGATAACATCCAGATTTATTGATGTATGAAAATTTTTCATTTCCATGTATCCTGGCCAAGGATGAATAGTCACTATTAAAAACTGTTTTTTTCCAAAACTCTAAGTGGAAGGCAGTATTCTACTGTGAACTGAAAGAGCTGCAGGCTGTCATGTCTACCTGAGATAGAGTGTTCCTGGTGAATTACAAGCCAGTCAGGGACCTTACAAGCTGGTCACAAAACACAGCGAGAAAAAGGAAAGGACATGGTCGGAAGCCTTCAGAAC
>PVHP010034395.1:0-19075 GCA_004024765.1 Zapus hudsonius
GGCCAGGAAGACTGGGATGAGTACTAAGATATACAGGATACCTTGCCACAAGGACTAATACAGACAGCCCACAGAGGAGGATATACAACTGATCAGGGATGGGGAGGGGGGGAATTGGGGAATTCGGGATAACAACGCATGGTTTGCCCACTAAATAATGTAACACATTATGGACAATAAATATATATTAAAAAAATAAGTAAATACAAATATTTTTAAAAGGAATTGCAGAAGTACACTAAAATTGCTTTTGAGAAAATTAGATAATCAATGATTAGAACATTCAGTGTAGAATATTTAAGAAAGGAGACAATTCACAGTTGGAAGCCTTGCTGTTCATTGCAACCACCTAAGGACACCAGAAGCAAGCAGCACCACCTTCACAGGCAGGGCTACCAGTCACTGCCACCTGCTTGTCCTGGATTCCTAGTCTTGCCCTATGGCATCAGGCTTCAGTCCCCTTACAGGTCTGTGGAAGGCTGAACAGACTGGTTGCTTTGTGAAGTTGCAAAGTGGACACTTTGAGATGATGACATTAATACTTTCCCTGCCTCAGAAAACAGATCCTGTTTTCTAAGAGCTTGCAAGTCTCACACTGGATATAAAACACGCCTGAGCGATGATCAGGGTGTAGGTAGAAATGCAGGGGCTTGGGCTAAAGGAAGAGGTTCGAAGGGCAAAAGGGAAGTATATTTGTTTTGAATGTCATTAAATATTTAGAAAATTTTAAACATAGTCTTGTGCCGAAATCTATCATTCTGGATTTCTAAGTGCTGGCATGCATGAAAAACACAAAATGATATAGCATTAATTTTTAATAAATCCTTAGGAATAAATGTAATAGCTCATCCATGAAGGATGAAGGTGTTTCCTTCTCTTATAAGGAGACCTTGATAATATATTAATGAGCAGTCTAATGCTCACCCTTCAAGGGTGACATGCTCCATATATATGCAAAAGCCATATCACCCCACACTGAACTTTGGATCCTGTCCAAATGTCCTCCCTCTCCCCTGATTATGTGCCTCACATATCTGTTTGATAGGTGCGTGCTCTGCTATTGCTTGGGCATAAATAATAATGTCTGGAGGTTAAAGAATCTAACCATGTTCTGCAGATTGATCAATTAATCAATCTCTATTGATTACCAGAATGTTCTATTAATTCCATTATGATGTCTAAAGGGGAATCCATAGCAATTAAACAAAAAGACATTTGATAGTTTTTGTGGTAATTGAATTTGTAAATTTATTAGCTTTCAGTTGTTTACTTCCAATATAAGTAATTAATATTTCATGTTACTCTCTTAAGTGGGAAATGCTTATGGGATCATTTTAATTAAGGAGCGGCTATGATTTGAAATGAAACCTCTTAAAAGCCCTGAGTTTTGTTATTGGGTAATACGTCTGTTATCAGAGATGATGTATTCTGATTGCATTTGTTTCTCTGAAATCTGGCTCCCTGACAATCTAGGTGTAGATACCAGTGAGAGAAGAAAGCACCAGGACATAAAGCAATCGTTAAAGTCCAGCTGAAATCACGTGAGCCGCAGCAGGAGACATGAAATATGCATGCTGGTCTAGGCAGATGGGGTTTGAAAAGAATAAGGCGAGGTGAGGGAAGCCCTAGTGTTCAGGCAGAGTGGGGAGAGGGGATGATGAGCTGTGGTGAAGGAAGAGGCAGCTAAGGGCCATGTGCTGGGACAGTGTTCCAGATGTGAACAGGCTTAGTTTGTGACAATGGAAGGATTTTCCTCTGACCTAACAATGAGGAATGAGCTACCATGTGAAGAAAGCCTTTATGTAATCTGCTATATTTATGAGCTCTAGTGACTCTGTGATATTTCCGGAATGGTAAAGTGGCCATGGGTCAAGTTGATTGGAATCCTGTCATTTGAAGGAACAAATGAAGACCTAGAGAATCCAGTGGATCAATCAGTGGACAAGAATCAGGTATTTAAGGGCAGAAGAAATGAAAGAAGCAGGTTAGGAAAGCAGGGTGCTACCACAGAAGCACTTCCAGCCTCTGTTGAGTGGGCAGACTGGGGACACTGGGCTCAGGTTTGAATCCTCGGCACCACCGAGAACAGATCTTCTTGCCAAGTCCTCCTGGATACTTGCTAATAAAGAAATAGTTATAGATGGTGGGAAGAGGAGAGGGACCAAGTAAATAAACACATGATAAGGAACTTATTTCTTCTTTTCACTTCTAAAATAATCTTTAATTTTTCTAATGTTCACCCACATTCGTGTTATTGCTCAATTTCTACCTGGATCTTTCTATGAAATTCCATAATTAGAAAAGATTAAAGAAATATATGATATTATTAAGTATTATGAGAAGTGACCTTTAATATTGATTGCTAAATTATCAGGATCAGCAATAACCTAAGAGACAAAATTCTGCATATATTTGTGTAGGAATGTTTAGATGGGATTAATTTGAGTGGAAAAATCCACGTTCACTATGGGCAGAGCACTGATTCCATGGGCTGGGGTCTCAGACAGAATAAAGAGAAGAAAGCAAGCTGAGCACCAGCATTTATTTCTCTGTTTCCTGGCTGTGGGTGCAATGTGACTACCTGCCTGGCACTCTTGACACCAAGCTTTTCCTGCCATGATGGACCAAACCTTCAAACTGTGAGATCAAATAAACCCTTCCTCCCTCCCTCCTTCCCTCCCTCCTTCCCTCCCTCCTTCCTTCCTTCCTTCTTTCCTTTCTTCCTCCCTTCTTCCTTCCTTCCTTCTTTCCTTTCTTCCTCCCTTTCCTCCTTCCCTCCCTCCCTCCCTCCCTCCTTCCTTCCTTCCTTATGTTGCTTTTGTCATATATTTTGTCACAACAACGAGGAAATTAAGTAAAATATAAATACACTTTAATTGTTCAGCCTAGTATAAATCATTGATATTAGAAGATGTCTTGTGTTGATAACATGTTAAGGGTGAGGGATGAGAAGAGAGAGTGGGACCTGATGAAGTGTTGGGTGTGAATTCAGAATAAATGCTATCTCATGCTTTGCCAGGGTTTGTATAATTGTATATGGTGTTACTTTTAATATAGGGTCACATACAATAGCTACTCTAGCATATGGATTAAATGGTACTTATGATGTGTGCTTACATTTTGTTATAGTTTTCTTCATGATGAAATTATCAATAGCATAAGTACATTTTAAGTACCTTGTCTTATAAAAATTTTCTATCATAAATACTTTAATTCAACCAGCATAATGTGAACTTTTTATTAAGTTAAACTTCCTAGATGAGAGATGACATCTGTCTTAATCTTTAAAGATCCTTTAAAATTTTAAGGTTTACCTCCCAAATTTATTATAAAATAATTTTTATTTTTGATTTTTATTTATTTATTTGGGAGACAGAGAAAATGAGGGAGAGAGAGAGAGAGAGAGAGAGAGAGAGAGAGAGAGAGAGAGAGAGAGAGAACATGGACAAGCCTCTTGCCACTGCAAATGAATGCCAGACACATGTACTGCTTTGTTCACTATGAGTACTGGTGAATCAAACCTGGGCTGTCATGCTCTGTCAGCAAGTGCTGTTAACCACTGAGCAATCTCTCCAGCCCCAAATGGATATGGTCTGCTCACCAAAGTGCCCTCTAAATATTTATATTTATGTCCATAGATTGGTATTGATCACTCTTTCAGAGAGAGAAGCTTCCTTTTATAAGATGACAGTAACTACTGGAGAGACTTGAGACTTATGAAAGTGCCCAGAACAAGTGACAGGTAACTAGTCTGAACAACATGAGACATCTTTATTGCACCAAGGCTCAAGGGCTATCGAGGGAGAGGGGATAAAAAGAATGGAAAGGGCAAAGGGTTGGAGGGGTGATTGGAATCCTGTCTCCTGGACTCAAAGTGGCCATTGCATTCATGACCTCACAGTCACTGTTGCTATTCACACAATATTGAGTCCATTGACATGTCATCATATGTACTGGAGGAAAGCAAAGGCAAACAACAAACAAAAAAAAGACAGTAAGAATATTTGGAAAAGAAGAAGGGATTATGTAGTATTTATTTTTTATTACAGTTATGGGTGGGGGAGGAGGAGAAAAGAAAATAATGAGTGAGAATTATGATCAAAACATGTACACTATGAAAACTGTCAATAAAAATGAAAAATCCTTTTTAGTAGAGTTAACCCATAACATTATATAGTCCATGTTTATGCCACATAAATATATGATTTAAGTAATATTTTAATTTGATGGAAAGCTTTCCTCATGGATAGTTTTCAGCTTTGGTTTAATCTCTCCTTGCAGTAAGAAAGGAACCCTTCCCAGTTTTCATTTTAATCTCACACTGTCAGGAAAGCCGACTTTAGGCTTTAACTCGGGTCCTCTGCTGAGACATTCTTTCCATCCACTGCTTTATGGCTGCTGCAACTCAGGTCATAATACCTTCTACAAGGTTCCCAGGGCACATTCTAGGGTCTGATACGTGTCTTTTGGGGACACCTCTTCTGGGATTTCAAAGTACAATCATTGTTGGGTGTGGATCGTTGTAATGGGAGTTCAAAACATGGCCTCTTCACTATTCCTCATGCCTCTGTTTATCTGTTTGCAAAATCTCTTTGTTACTTATTTGAAAGAAACTAGGCTGCTAGCGAGTGACAGTGGTGAGTTTCAAGGTGGACTTCTCTCCACCCCTTCATGGTGTTGTTGTTCAGTGTGTGTTGTTAGAAGAAGAAGCGGCTGCAAGCAAGAAGGAAAGGACTTATTTTAGCCTGAAGTTCAGAGAGGATGTTTTGGCACAGTTCCTGCCAGAGCAACTGGCAGAAAAAATGACAATAGAGTGAACTGAATTCTGGCAAGGCACAGGCTGGCTATCACACCCCAAAGCCCACCCACCCCCAGTGTCTCACCCCCTCCAGCAAGGCTTCACCTCCCAAATTACCACTATAGCTGGGGACCAAGCATTCAAAACACAAGAGTTTATTGGGGACACCTGATTCAAACCACCACAATGGGTGACCCCTCTCTTTGGAAGGTACTGTTACATATCAGCTTGGCTCTCCTGCTTTCCCAACCTCATATTGACAGTAAGTCTGATCCAGGTTCCTGGATTCCACTGACGTTTAACATTCTTGAAATGCAGTACTGAACTCTCTACATGTCTTTCTCTCTATGTGGATTCCTTCTCCTTCAAGCAGGTTATGTCTTCCTCCCATCATTTGCCAACATTTCTAGCAAGTCCTAGTGACATTCATTACTTGGTATAAATTTCACTGGGTTAAATGTCTCAAGTTCATTTTGTTTACTAACAGTATTTTCATTGCTGCAGACATGCTCAAATTGGCCCATTAACCCTGCGATACGTCTTTCCTACAATTTCCTTTTATGAATTACTTGGCCTTTCCCCCATTGTTTCTTTTTTTCTCCCATTTTATACCTAATAAGCTCCAAGGGCAGTGTTTTATAGTACAAGGTGAGCATTTTCCTTCACTTTTCTCAAGTTTCAATTGCAGTTTCTGTTTATCATGTTGGCAAGTCTCCTGGAAAAAGCATTCTTCTCAGGCCTCATGAGATAAACCATATTCTTTGCCAGCAGCATTTAATTTTGGTGTCATAAGTCATGATCTGAACAAAAGCATATCCTTTGCTCTGACACCATGTCTACAGACGGCTGTCCACGTCTCATAACCTGTGGATGATTCTAAGTCGTGACCTTTCACTGGAGAAAGAGATAGAGAGCTTCTGTCTAGCTTTCTAGATCTCTAACTTTAGTCTGATAATTTACAGAGACTGCGAGTGTAATTTCACCATTTTGAATGAGTGATTTGATCTCATATCATTTATATATGTTACAGATATATGTTGTAACCATAATTAAGTCAAGGCAATCATAGCATGGATATGTATGTAAATATACACGCATCACGCACAAGGAAGCATTATGAAATATAACCATATACTCAGTGAGACCTGAGGGCATACCAATATGTAAAATTAGTTAATTCTAACTTCTAGGCCTATCTAGGTCATTCTGCTCACTAGAAAAGGACTAAAAGTCCAATTGCAAAATAACGTAAACCTGTCAGTAATTTAGCTTTAGACATAAATTAGGATATGAAGGGGATAGTTGTCAAGAAAGCTAAATGACAAGTCTAGAGGTCAAGTACAAATGAAACTCCATGGAGGAAAACAAAAGTCACCTGAAACAATAAAGTTTTTGGACACATGGGACAGACTAAGCAACTAGGCATAAATGTGGAAGGGATCAATGTCAAGTTTGACATCAGAAACAGAAATTAATATTAGCTTATTTCTCTTGGAGGTACCTAAATATACAGAAAAGAGGATGCTATGGAAACATTAAAATAACCTTATCATTAGAGGGTGTGACTTCAGTGGCAATTTATGGAGAAGGATTTGTTTGTTTCTAGGATGGATGTGTCAGATCCTGGTATTAAGGTTTAGAAGTGATGGAGTGGAACACCACATATGGATCAACAGAGGTAGTCAGGAGGAAGAGGAAGGGAGGAGGAGGAGGCAAGGGAGTGAGGGTTTATTACTGTAATGATGAATGGTGTTTAGGTTATTAGGTAGGAAGCAAAACACACAGGTTGGGATAAACCAGCCTGATCTGTTAACACAGCTCTGGAACATGGTACCAAGTCATCAATTATGGAATTGCAAGAGTAGCGAAAATAGCTGTCGGGCAAATCCTACTCCACTGCCTTTGGAGTGAGACAGGAACAGAGA
Organism: Zapus hudsonius; assembly: GCA_004024765.1. Classification (NCBI taxonomy): domain Eukaryota; kingdom Metazoa; phylum Chordata; class Mammalia; order Rodentia; family Dipodidae; genus Zapus; species Zapus hudsonius. The sequence continues at coordinate 6,724 of PVHP010034395.1, forward strand.
AAGGGTAAGAGGATATAGATAAAGTGGCCTAGGCAAAGACAATCTCTCAGTGTTGGAAAAGAGAACATTTTGGTTCCATTTGAAAGCATGTGAATTAATAGTCTGAATGAAGGCTCTCATCCAACAAAGACATTTTGCCAGCCAGGAGCTCCAAATGGATCAGCACATACTTTTTGGAGTGAAAGTATCTGGCACTAATAGCTCAATAATATAAGAATTAAGTCATGTCTCCCTTGAAAAAAAAAGACAAGAAGAAAGGAATTTTTTTTATAACTTGGTGAAAATATGCTGAGAGTGGACGATGCTTTCCTTCAACCTTAGTGGGAGTCACTCATGCAGGTATAGTTATTTTCTAACCATTCATAAATAGTTTAAATCATTATAAAGTACATGTAATAATAAATGATATATGAATAAAACATATTGGGATTAGAAGAATAATCATGGTAATTACACTGAGCTCTAGGTCAATGTATAAGATTTTCATAACCAGATTTTTTAAATAGACATAAAAGTTATTTTTTAAGACAAATCATTTACTTGTATATTCTAATATCAGCAACTTAACACAATGATTGTTTTTAATATCAGAATGAGATAATGAATACCTAAAAGTAGTTACAGAAATGTTGCAATGTTGCAATAGAAAACAATACAAGGGTACTAACTGGCATACAAATCTGGAAATAGTGTCTCAAATAAATATGGGCTGATTTTGTCAATGAACTTGCAAAAGCATTAATCAGAATTCTAGAAACAAAAAACTGCATATATAAAACACACTCACACATACACACATACATGCATACACACATACACACACACACACACTCACACACACACACACACACTCACACACAGAGGAGGTTTGGGGGATTGTTGAGGAAGCTGCCCTGTAGCTCGCTTGTTTCAGTGCTTATCCAGCTCTCTTCAGCTGTCAACTCCTGCACTGAAGATTACAAAGACTGAAAGTGACCAGATCCAAATTTAAATAATGTACTAAGAAATAAAAACAGAAACAGAAGCAGGGGTATTTGCAGCTCATGTGAAATGACTTAACTTTCTGGTGAATGCTGCACAGAGGAAGTGAATACAAGAAGGTAAGTGTAAGTTGGAACCACGAGGCCTTCTCTTTCTCTGCCTGTCTCACACTAGGAACTGAAGAGCCACGCTCTGCTGGCCGCAAGGCCCTTCCAAGACCTCAGCCTCCAAGCTGAACTTCATTTCTGCAGCCTCAAAGTAGAATTCAGCAAAGCCATGGCCACTTGAAGTGTACAGCACCTACCAACCTTTTGGTATTTCATTAAAATGGAATCTTTTGGATCTTATACAATAAAACCTGTGAGCATCAGATATGGTCACCCTCCATCCCATTCCTCTCAAATGCACTCATTGTCATCCTTTAAGAACACTACAGAGCAGAAGGTTATCTTCACTGAGCAAATACATCTGCCAAGAAATCTTTCTTAGAAATGCAAATGCTGGACAAGCGCTTGGGATTTTTGCTTTCTTCTTAGTGCTGTTTCATATTTCTTACATTTCGACAATAAGCATGAATTACTTTTGTAATTAGGAAAAAAGCAATAATGTTATTTTGCAAAAGCAAACACATCTGGGAGAGTTGTTTAAACCTTATTGCTTTTCTTGGAACGAATGGGTTCAGTTGCTGAGGGAGTGGGCTTTGATTGGGGAGGACAGAATAAAGTCATTTGTGAATGAAGGCCACTTTAGGGATGATGATTGTAACAGCTGAGAGCACCAGAGGCATGATGGGAGGTGAGTCAGAACTGCAGAGGGGGAGGAAGAAGAAAGGGGGCTGAAGGAAACAGATGTTCAAAGTTGTCTCTAGGTTTTCATACAAGTTGGAGGAAATGATTTTTGTCTTTATTATACCTTCTCCAAACTAACGTGATCATGAGCAGGAATGCAAGAAACTCCATACTTGCTGGAACAGCATTTCCCATCCCAGAATATTGTCCAGAATGTAAGGGTGGTTGGTGAAAGTTCTTTAGGAGACCAGGGAAATGAGGAAATTAACAACCTAGATGGTTTTCATAGAATAATATACTCATTTAATTATTTTTGGTAGTTCTTACTCTCTGTTTTGATGTTAAAATATTCCTTATGGGATAATGATAGAAGATCTCACTTATTCTTTAAAAACTTTTTCAGTCTTTGAAATCAACACCTGTTCTTTTTTTCTGTTTGATCATAAGCTCTATGATGATGAAGAACAGGCTCTTGTCTTAACTCACCCCTGTGTCCCTGTGAAGAGCACTGTGTCCACTCATAAAAGGTCTTCCATAAATATCTGTCTTCACTGCTCACCCCTGTGCCCCTGTGCAGAGCACCTTGTCCACCCTCATCCCTGCACCTCTGTGAGAAGCTCTGACCTCAGTCATGAAAGATCTTCCATAAATACCTGGATTTCTCCAATAATACCAGTAAAGAATTTGTATAAAGTTTTCGAGGTTGGAAAGTCATTTTTAGATGCATGAGATTCTGTGATAGGTAGATGAGACAGTCACCCTCTTTTTGCAAATAACGAAACTGATATTCAAAGAAATCAGCATAATCCAAGATCCAACAGCCACAGTTTGATTGGGCTATGACTAGTTCTCCTTATCAGTGCTGGTGGTATTCATTCTTTTTTTTCTTTTGTTCATTCTTTTAGTGAGAATTTATTAGCTATTTTCATCTTCTGAATTTGACATTTCCAAGTACCATATAGAAAACATCTACTTTGTGTAAGGCGTGCAACCTTTAAAAGAAGAACCTACCTACAGAGATGAGGTAGGTAGTGTTGGAGGATATCTACAATTGGAGAGGAAAAAAACAGGCTGGAAAGATAACATGTTTATGAACAGAAAAAGAGTCCCATGGAAGTCATTTCATGGAACAAACAAGGGGGAAAGAGAAATAAATAATAATACAATTTATACAACAGTACAATTTATAAGAAGCCAGATTAGGATAGGAAAAGTGTTCAACTTAAGGGTCTGGAGCATCTGGGAAGAGAGCTGATCTAGACACATTAATGTGGGGGAAATTCTATCTTACAAACCCAGACAGCTTCCAGGTGATGTCAATAAAGGCTTGATAAGGCTCTCCCTGGAAAATATTTAGGTTTTTCATTAATTAGTTTGCCTTCTGTTTATTTCTATCCCAAAATTGAGGTGTCAATGAGTTTAGTTCATGTAGGTTTTTGTGGTCCTATTTTCTGGGAATCATAAACCAATAATTCCAGATTCCAGTGGGTGAAGCAGATCAATGTGCCTAAAGACAGGCATCTGAGTATTTTCCCATGTTGGCAGGTCAGCATGAGCCCAGAGCACCACACATTGGAGGCTCAGTGCCAACATGATTATTATCCTTTAGTACAATTACTCCTCACTTTCGTAACATATTGTACCTTAAGAGCTGGCTATAAACCCAATTATTAGAACATAGTAAAAATAACTCAACTCTTACTTTGTTCTTACAGAAGAAACTAATAGCAACATGGAGAAAAATCCCAGTATTGTCAGGTCAAATTAAGTTACATTATCACCTGAGGAAAACTGTCTTTTCTTTCTCTTTTTGTCTTCAGCTAAAATCTGTGCAAATTTAGTTGGGTAACTTCCCATCCATTTGGCTTGTGTGATAATGCCATAGTCTATTTCCCTGTGCCCAAACCCCACATCGAATTTTCTTTAATTTGGGAGGCAACCTTTCAAAGCCAGGATGGGTAACAGAGATCTCCAAACAATGTGTAACCAAGATGCATGTTCACACTTCCACTACTTTTAATGCCCTAAAACCCCATCTTTCTCCTCATGAGTCAACATCATGATCCACTGAGCAAAGGATGAGACCAGAATGATACTAATGTGCCCTCAGATCTCAGTATCAAGCCTGGAGTATTACATAGGGTGAGAATCTCATGAGACATCATAGAGAAAGGACTAATTTCCATTTTAAAAAATACATCTTCTGTGATCTACCAAAATTGCTGTGACTAGCCAGCCATTTTCTTTCTTTTAAAAGACTTAACAGAATTGCTGATGGAAAATGAACATTTTTAGAAGTCTTTTACCTTCTGGGAAGACTATAAGGTTGCCAAGTTTCTCCTAATAGTTTGTCATTTCCAGCCTTCCCATGTTCCTCTTGAAATTTATTTTCTCCCTGAAAGAACGCTTGCAGCTCTGCTTATTCAAATTAATTTGGTTGTTATGGGATCGAAGTTCTCATGACTATTATTTGATCCAAATAGCTAACAATTCCAATATAAGAGAAGTTTTTGGAAGCATATTCATGACTTTTTTTTTCTTTTAGTTTGCAGATTCCATGCTAGTAAACATTAGCCATGGTAATATGCCTACATAATTAGGCTTATTTAGGTTGGAAGACATGGTGAAAAAAATACAAGCCCAAAATCTACTGCTTCAAATACTCAAATATAAATGAAAAAGTTCTGAGAGTTTGTTTGGAGATTCTAACAGGGGAGCACAGTTACTCATATATCTTTAACCCCAGAACCATACACCAATATCAGGAAATGTTGCCCTCTTCAACCAAGTTCACTTATCATCCCTTAGGTCTATACTAAAGGCACATCTTGTTCATTTAACGAATTGAGAAAGTAAGAATTCAAGGATCACAGGGTGGTAGGCAAGAATGGATTTTCCCCAGGATAGTAAAATACCTATGCAATTAAATTTATTTTATTGATAATTTTTTAACTTTCTCTTATTCATTCATCCTCAATTATGTGCACTTCTCACACTTCAGCCTCAGGTAAGGACATCTGTTAGATAGTCTGCACTGAAATAGCAACTTGATAATACATGTTCTGTCATTTGGCCTGGGACAGATTCTTCCAATTAAGGACTCAAATTTCTCCCAATCTTGCATAGATGTGATTTATAAGGTTGATATTATTTGCAAAATACAGAGAAGAGAGCATGAGATAGAATCTTTAGAACTTGTCTTATTCTTCTTAGGATTGCTATTAATTAGTTCTCTAATTGATGTCAGACATGCCCAAGTATTTCCATGTAAAGAAAAATTGGGAGCATGTCTTTTAGAATGTAATCAGGCAAATCCTCAAGTCATATGCTCTGGTTAGAAACTAGTTCTTTGAAAATGATCCAAAGAGAATACAAAATTCACTTTCTCCCTAAATCATAGAGAAGGTGTTAGGTACACAGGTACTGGGTGGGGGGTGGATCTAGTGTGGTGATGATGACCTGCTTTTGGCACTTTCATTAAAAATAAAACTATTCTGTGCCAATCACCAAAAATGCAGGGTATGTGCTGAACACCATAGATTAAGAAAGATTTTAAGTATTAGTTATTTATACATTCTCTAGGAAATAGACTGTTCTAGATGACCTAGGTGGAGACACGGAGAAGATTGTCACAGAGGAGAACGTCAGGTAACAAGTCATAGTGATGTGGCAAAAGTAAATGGAACAGACACACCAGTATCCTCATAAAATGTGACTTTCTTTACATGAGAGTCTTGGCTAATCATCCCTGCATAACTTTTATTCCCCCAAGAGATTGTTTCAGAAAGAATAATATACCAATAAGTTGATCCAGGCCATTGCATTTCTTTCTCCCCAGTCTTTGAACTGTGACACTGACATCAAGTAAATCCAAGATAATAAAATAAATGAAAGCTTTAAGTTTTAAGGAGTAGGAAACCCAGAAGTGAATAACACTGGGATTCAGAGAGCACACATGTTGGGGAGAAGGGGTGAAAGCAGTTAGCAACAAAGACCAACAATGAGAGAAAGAGCAGGAGAACCCTTGACTCAGCTCCAAACTTTCCAGTTTCCAACTTCAAGTTCCATACAGCTTGGTTGCTCTTAAATTTTGAGTCATGTTACCATCTCTTTTTAGCAGACATAGCCCATGACTTTGCTTTTGCTAAATGAAGTGAGGTCATGCTCCCCAAACCTGACTGCATGCTAAGTTCTCATATCGCCCAAGCCAATGTTGACTTACATTTCACTAACTGACCACACTGCTTGTAAGATCATTTTCTTTTATCCAAGGTATTTTGGGCTGTTTTATTTTAGCACTTAATAAATGCAATGTTCTATTAGCTCTAAAAATCTTTAAAAAGCCTTATAAACATCTCACGAGGGTGGGAATATATGGAGATGGAGTCCAAACACTCATTTCCTCCAATGACAGGGATATTATCAGTAGGTACAAATTTTTTAAATGAATCACACTGCAATTTTTACTGTTCTAAACTGATTAATTTGTTTATCTTCAAATAATTTATCTCAATTTTCTCTTACATACAATCAATTTTTGACAACATATTGCTAAGTGAAAAACAGAAGGTTATAGAACTGTATTTGTTGTATATGCTTGGTTATAGATAATTATCTTTACTGGTAACTCTTGTTTCTGTGTGTATTTGCATTCCTAAATCGGGACATTTCCAGCCCTCCAAAAAAACTTTCCTCCCATATGTCTTATAAATGCTTAAAAAATAAATGTTTTCAGGTTTTGGCTTATCTGGACATACCTTTATTTCATTCTGCTTTTCAAAGGTAGTTTTGGTGTCTATAATATCCTTGGATATGAGATTTTCAATTTTTGTCACTCAGTATTTAAACAGTCTTACCATTAACCTTCATTGTTTCCAAAGAGAAATCAGATGTTAATCTTTCAGGGGCATCTTCTAAATGAGAAATTGTTTTCTCTTGCTGCTTTTATTTTCTCTTTGACTTGCATCATTTCATGGTGCGTCACAGAGTGGATCCATACATGTTACTTAGTTGGAGTTTGTTGAGCCATTGGGAATTGACGTTTTCATTAAAGTTTGAGGGTTTTGGTATTTGTTTCTTTGTGTATTTTTACCTCCTTGTATATTCTCAGTACTTCTTTGCTCATATGTTCCCCACATTTCAAAAGCTCCTTTTCTTCATATTTTATTGTTGTTCCTCAGGTTGTATAATCTCTACCTCTATGCCAATTTTTCCATTTCCTTCATCTTCTAGTATAACTTATCACTGAGCTCTTTTATAAATATTTTTAATCAGTAACTGAGTGTCTCAATTCCAGGATTTCAGTTTCGTTTTTTTTTTCCTCTTTTCAATAGTTTATTTTTATTAGCATACGGTCATTACACAACATAAAGAATTTCATTATGAATTTTCACACGTTTCTTTTAATAAATTCTGTTTCTCTAGGGATTTATTTTATTTGATGAAGAATTGACATCACACTTTTTTTTACTTCTTTAAACACTGTTTGGTTTTAGTCTATTGAGCATATGTGTTATAGGTGTTTAAAGTCTGCTAAGCCAATCATTCACACACTCTTGATGTTTATTTCTGCTTTGTTTTCCGTTATGTATATGTAATAGTTTCCTCTTTCTCCACATATATTATATTTTGGTATTGTTGGAAACTAGATATTCTAGGAAACATATAATGGATCTCTCCTATTTGAAGATTTTGGGGCTTTTCTTGTTTATTTCTTCAGTTGACTTTAATAGCTTAGTGAAATCTATCCCCATTATACCCACCCACATATGAAACATCTATGTGCTGTTTTGCAGGCACGGTGGTGGACATCCATGCCATTACTCTGAGGTGGTAGTATTTCTGCCATTGCAATGGATGATAATCTTAAACATCACTTAACTGTACTGAGAATTCCTTGGGAGACTCTAACACATACCTCTGGGTGTGCTTTTGAGAGACTTCTAGAGATCATTAGGTCATGAGAGCTGAAACTAACAAACAGATTCATCCCTTGATGGACTTGAAAGATGATAATATTTTTGTGAGACAGGGCCTCCATGGAGAAAGTAGGGTACTAGGGGTGGGTTCTTTGGAGGGCTGTATCCTGCCCTGGCACTTTCTTGAGTGAACATTTTTTATTCTCTGCTTCCCAGGCTGCCATTGTATGAACTGCTCTGTCTTACCATGTCATTTCTCCCATGGTGGACTGATACCTCTGAAACCATGATTCAAAATTAATCTTCCCTTGGGTTGTCCTGTTAGGCATTATGTCACAGACATGAGGAAAGTAACTAACATAGCTTCCCTGAGATTGTTCCTTACATCTCTCTTTATCCATCAATTTCTGCTGGTGTGACCTAGATAACAGACTCCACTAATTTCTGACTGATTGCTCCATTGTTTTCAACCATGTCCTGGGGCATAAATTGCTCCAGAGTCTTATGCAACTTAATTCTAACTCCTTTTTAGCAATGATTTTTTTAGGTCAGTCTTTGAAGTTTGTTCTGATCCCAGGATGCCTCTTAGCTGTCTTTTTTCCCCCAGCTTCCCTCTGGTAAACTTGGCCTATAGTCTGTTACTGTCTTTATGAACTTATTAACTTCTTCATTGTGTACCATAAATATATATTTAAGAATATATACATTTAAGAGTACCCTTTAGCTTGACATTTCCTATACATTTTCTCAAGATTAAGACTTTTAGATATTTTTATTTATTTGCAATGAAAGAGAGAGAAAGAGAGAGAGAGAGAGAGAGAGAGAGAGAGAGAGAGAGAGAGAAGAGAGATGGAGAGAATGGGCATAACAGGGCCTCCAGCTTCTTCAAATGAACTCCAGATGCACGTACCCCGTTGTACATATGGCCTTATGTGGGTACTGGGAAATCAAAACCGTCCATATTGTCAGCTTTGAACGAAAGCACCTTAACTGCTCCAGCCCTCCAACTCGGGTTTTCTGTTTATTTTATTTTATTTTATTTTTTATTTTTTGTTGTTGTTTTGTTTTGTTTTTCCAAGTTAGGGTCTTGCTCTAGTTAAGGTTGACCTGGATTCACTATGTAGTTTCAGGGTGGCTTCAAATTCACTGCAATCCTCCTACCTCTGCCTCCTGTGTTCTGGGATTACAGGTGTGTGCCATCATGCTTGCTTAACTCATTTTTTTTTAACATTTTTATTTATTTGCAAGCAGAGAGAGATAGAGAGAAGAGAGACAGAAAAGAGTGGGCCTCTAGCCACTGCAACCAAACTCCAGAAGCATGAGATGTTAGGGTCCACAAATCATCCCAATGAAGACCACCACTCACATATGCAAAAGCAAAAGGTCTTTTTCTTGAGATAGCAAACCAGCATGCAGGGGTCCACCTTCTAGCAAGAAAGGGACCCTGAATGGAATTCACAGACACCTTTTAAAGTGTGAAATCACAAGGTGGGAGGAGGGAGTTGGAATTACATCCTCGGATTAATGTGCTTTGTAGTGATTGGTTCCCTATCTGCTTATGTGTATCCCTGATAAGACAGCCAGAAGGCCTGATCTTTGTGTCTCCTCCAGTCAAGCATCCTCTGACTGTAACTAAAAAGTTATTGAATCAGATGAGATTCCTGTTATGTTTTCCTCAAACATCCTCTGACTGTACCTGCTTCCCCTTAGTCATTGAAAAGGAGGAAATTTCCATTGTGGTCATTATAGCCATTATGGCCCAAGGTTAAACACCAGGTGGGCAGAGCAGATTACAGAGTCCTAGAGGCAAGCAGTTTTACAGAACTTCTTCATGGCCACTCTTAAGACACTTTGCGCCTCTTGCTTTACATGAGTGCTGGTAGGCTTTGCAGACAAGCACCTTCACTGCTGAGCCATTTCTCCAGTCCTTAGTTCAGGTTTTTGAAGAGTGAATCAAACAAACTTGTTCTAACAGAACTCCTTGTTATCTCTATTGTCCCTATCAGGATCTTTGAACCACTTTTTAGACCTTCAGGTCTATGCAGTGCTCATTTTCTTTGGATACCCACAAAGAGGGTGTTGAAGGGGGAAATAGGGACGAGCCTGCTTGATTTGTGTGTACTATGTGAAACTTTTACTCTAGGAATTGGGATGACAAGACTCCGTTATCTTTTATACTTGTGAATCTTAAGAACTTGATCTATAAAACCTGGGGATTTTACGTTGTTGTTGGAGGAACCATGAAAAACGCAAGTTTCTCACCTTGACACATGTCTATTAATGGAGAGCTCCAGGCTATGGGGCCTTGTCCCCTTGGTCACCCCCATCCAGGTAGAGCTTCTGTCATCTGGGCCTGAAGGGAGAGGGGAAGTGGGTTTGCCTCCCAAGTTCAACAACTTCCAGCTGCTATTAGCAAAACTGAATAGAGTCATGACAACACAGTGATCATATATAGATTTGAATAATCTCACATGATTTTAAAGAGTTGCTTTTAAAAACTGTTGTCATCAACAATTTAATAGGAAGAGGTACACAGAGCTTCTCACCCTTCTGTTCCAAAAGTTGGAGTCCAGTGAGTGGATCTGCAAGGCACCAAAATTTTACACAACATTAAATAATTTCTCTTATGACATTTTCCTTGAATTATCAGATGTTGTTTTAAAAGGGGTCAATTATTTAAGGAAATATTTTTCAAAACCAGAGGAATTTCATGTTTAGTAGATTTTCTTGAAGATATGTTGAACGGATAGAAAATAGTCATTTATTCAAATTCCAATTATGTCTATAAAAACAGATGTTTTCTATAAGCTCCAGGGCACTTCAAAGTATATTCTCCTAAATATTTTAATTCTCCCTTTGCAAATCAATTCTTATATCACGACTTGAGGTTTTCAGCCATGCCACTGTCTAAAGCAGAATACTGATCATTTTCTCCATGGCTGAGAATCCTTAAAGTCTCTATAACATTTCCACTCATCATTGGGTACTTTAGTATTCATCAGTATTGCTTTCTTAAAATAAGATGAATTCAGCATTGATGTTTATCCAGAACAGTCTGGGATTTACACCACTAACAAGGTAATAGGTTGGTGTGCTATGGGGTTATGGATGCTGGTAAAAGACACAAGGTTCTTGAGTGAATGAAAAGGGGTTGTTATTCACAGGCACAGCCATATCCGATCATGATCATTCTTATTTGCTTCTTGAGCTCCTGCTTCTACAGGTGACACCATGAGAGACAAGGAGGCTCTTGTGCATACTATAGGTTGCATTGAAGAGAGGAACCAGAAGTTTCTGGAATCCAAATATTTTGTGAAGGATAATAATCCTCACTGGAACTTTCGATCACGAAGAGATATTGCATGTATTGTACTAGACAGGAAATAACTTCACCTCTTACTACAGAGGGAGAAGCTATCCATGTCTTCCAGGGATGTTTGCTTAACAGGATAATACGGAACAAAGCTTGGCAGTCGTACCTGTGTGTGTAGCATGTATGTAAATACAGAAGACCGGTGAAAACTTGTCTATCAAAGACCCTGCATTAACAACCTAGGAAAAAAAAAAAAACAACAGCCAGAAGTGGAAACTGCATTAGAAGTGGGATATTTTCACATAAATGAAGCTTATACTTGAAATGCCATAATTTGAAAGGATACATAGTTGTGATGGAAATATGCCAAAAACATTAACAAACACATTCTTATATCATCTTAAACAAACAAGAAAAACATTGTGGGCATTTGTGTGAGTGCAGGGACAGAAGAATAGTCACCAGCTGCTTTAAAGGATCTCTGACCTATGGGGAAACCTGACCAGCACTTGCATCAAAGGCTCCAGAGCATGCAGACAGACCACTAGAGTAGGAACTGACCAGGAAGCATCTAGTCACATGGAAGGGGGAAAAATATCCTCAGAGCCAGAAGTTGATCGTTTTAAAATCCAGCCCTAGAGAGCATTTCTAAGGAAAAATCATCCTAGGATTTTATAACTCACCTACGCAGTGATTGAAAGTGTTTTCCAAATATATTACCCAATACATATCACAGCTAACATTCATATTAATTAATGAAAACCCATTGTTATTCTATAGCTAAGTAAAACCCACTTATTTTACACATGTAGAGACATTTTTAAAACTTCTAAAACTGTATGCTAAGAAAATGCCTACTGTGAGTCAGAGCACTTAAAAAAAGCTCAGTTACAAGGTCTTTATATATGAAAATGCCACAAAATGTGTTCATGATTAGGGCAAAAATCTGCCCTTAAGAGGACAGAGTGACCTAAGAAACCTAGACATGCTGGATCGCAGTGTGTGCTCACACCCAGCCTGTTAAGGACCTGTCACAGACAATCCCATTTTATCACACCAGCATCCAAAATACAGAGGGTGGAGAACTGGTGCAGGGTCGGGGCACAGGAAGTAGCCCTGATTGAGGGACCCTGCTTCTTCTGCGCTATAACTCTGCTGGCTTCTACCACAGCTTTAAATACTCCCCATGTTCTATCTCTACCACACAGTCAGTTTATTTATTTACTTCTTTTTTTATTCCTTTTCCTGCTTCACCTACTAAGCAAATTCAAATTCATTGGGAGCTTAAAATCCACATCCAGCAGCTCTTTGAACTTTCTGCTCTAAATGGTCCTGAATAAGACTGAATGAAA
>PVHP010034396.1:0-19026 GCA_004024765.1 Zapus hudsonius
CGAGTGAGAAGCCCAGGGGTCCCGGGAGGGAAGCTCAGTGGTCCCGGGAGGGAAGCTCTGGGGTCCCGAGTGGGAAGCCCAGGTCCCGGGTGGCCGGGCAGGAAGCAGGCGGGCCGCACGCACCTGGCACGCAGCGGGGCGCCGCGCCTCCCTCGGCCAGAGCTGGTGGGTCTCCGCGGGGCTGGAGTGTGGCCGTCTTCCGCACCTGCGGACCCCGGGAGCATGCGGGCAGGTGCGGGGAGGGAGCGGGAGGGAAGGACGGCGGCGGGCGGCGGGCGGCGGGCGGCGGGCCCCGGGGCGGGGCGGGACGGGGCGCCTGTGACGGGGCGGTGACCCTGGGTGACGCATCCCGGGCTGGGCTGGGGCGCGGCGCCTCGGGGGAGCCAGCCCGGCTCCGGGATTCCCGCGGGCAGAGATTCGGAAGAGGGACGAGAGGGCCTGACACCCAATAGGAACACGGAATGGGCTTCCTGGCCCCGCCTCCGGCTCTGGCCCCGCCTCCGGATCTGGCACCGCCTCCGGATCTGGCCCCGCCTCCGGATCTGGCCCCGCCTCCGGATCTGGCCCCGCCTTCCTGGCAGTCCGGGTCAGGCGCCGCTTCTTGGTGCCCTCTGGTGGCGGCTCGGAGAATCGTTTTCTCCTCCTGGAGCTCCCAGGAGAGGATGGTCAGCTCGGGCCTGGGGGAAGGGGGAGAAGCGGGAGGCCCTGTCCAACTTCAGGGTGTGGTCAGTGGAACTCCTCAAGTTCAAACCTTCCCCGGTAGGTAAGATGTGATGAATGCGCGTGTGGGCCCAGCCTCACCTGGGTTACCTCAGTTCCTGCCACAACCCCAAAGACATTAATGGACCCATGTCCCTGCACCCACCGATACGTTCTTGAGTTTGCAATAGCTGAGAACGGAAGTGCAAAAGAGACACTTTGGCAGTGAGAGCCTAGAACTGAGCCTGCAGGGGTGGAGAAGGTAGGAACACTGTGATCACCTCTGAGAAAGAGGAGTGATGGGTGCCCTGGCCGTTCTCTGCCCCCTTTCCAACTTCTAACCTGACGCTGAGTGATCGTTCTCCTAAAACAGTGCTCATGGGTACCTGTCCCCACCTGCCCGCAGTCACCACCTCTGAGCTTGGAAGACCAGATCCTGCCTGAGCCAGTGGGCCTCACCCACCCTCTTCCAGGTTCTGATTGAGGTGCACGCTCACCTTTTGACATTTTGCTGCCAAAATTAAATTGTTGCCTAGCTTACTTCATGTTCCCAGATAATATATTTGTTTGCAAGGAGAGAGAGAGAGAGAGAGAGAGAGAGAGAGAGAGAGAGAGAGAGAGAGAATGGATGGAGAATGGGCATGTCAGGTTCTCTAGCTGCTGGAAACAAACCCCAGATTCAGTCTCCACTTTGGGCACCTGGCATTAAGTGGGTACTGGGCAGTTGAACCCACGGTCATTAGGCTTTGCAGAAAGTGCCTCCTTAATGGCTGGGCCATCTCTCTCCAGCCCAGTTACTTTATTTTTATTATTGCTGTGAAAAAATGCCTGACAGAAACAACTTGGAGAGGAGATGAGCGGAGAGGAAGAGGAAGGAGAGGAGAGGGAGGGGAGAGGCCAGTTTTGTCTCAGTTGCAGAGGGTAGCTTCCATCATGGAGGGGAAGCTGGAGCAGCTTGGTCTGTGGTGGCTGTCGCTTGTTCACATCATGGGCCAAAGGAGGAAGCAGAGAGCAAGACCAGGGCTGAGTGTAACCCTCCAGGCCTGTCCTGGGTGGCCTACATTTGCTAGCTAGGCCCTAGGTATCAATGGTTAGATTACCTCCCAAAGGAGGGCCAGCAGCTGGGGATCAAAGGTTAAAGCGAACACACGAGCCCGTGGAGGGCATTGTACATTGGAAGCATAAGACCAGCCTTTCAGCACAGCTTTTCTGTGTGCTCGGTGGTGCTTCCAACATAGCTGAGTCATCCTGTGAGTTAAAAGGCTGAGTCAGGTCAGGAGCAGTTGGTGAAGATGCATCATTGGTCTGTGTGTGGATGGTTGGTAACACCACGCACACTGTGGCAACTTCAGGTTGAACGGCCAGGACGGGGCAACGATCTCAAGTTCATTCAAGTTAGTGGAGTTGAATTCTGATTTTCACCTTTTTTTAAAAAAAAAATTTACCAGCAAGAAACATTACTTTTTTAACGTTTTATTGATGACTTCCATAAATACAGAAAATATACTGCGATCAAAATAATCCCCTCCCACCACTTTCCTTTCCCCTCCCAAGTCCTCCTTCCAGCACATTCCATCTTTCCAGCTAGTCCTCTGGGACCTTCGTGTCATCCTTTCCCCCCTCCTGTTATGCAGCTCCTGTATAATAGCATCAGCCACTGTGAGGTCACTGTGAACGCCTTGGCTACTCTGTGTCTGGGAGACAGTGTTACACAACACTTCATTTGGCTCCTACATTCTTTCTACTTTATTTTTATTTATTTTTAGTTTTTATGACGTCGGCCTCACTCTAGCTCAGGCTGACTTTGAACTTACTTTCTTTAGTCCCAGGCTGGCCTCAAACTCACAGGGATCCTCCTCCCTCTGTCTCCCAAGTGCTGGCCTTATCACCTCTTCCACAGTGATCACTGAGCCTCGGAGGGTGTGACAAATGTCTCACTCAGTGCCAAACACTCCACTGTCCCTTCTTCTCAGCGCTTTGGTGAGTTTTGAGTCTCCCCAGTAACCACCTAAAGAGAGAAGTTTCTCTCATCAAAAGTGAAAGTAGTGTTAATATATGGGCAATAATTATAAATATTTAGCAGGCATTTTGGTGGACATCATATGTCCATTTAGCCAAACAAAAATAGTAGATTTTCCTCCTATAGCTTATGAGCACCCCAGCCACAGGCTTTTGAGGAGGTTTACAGTGCCAGGCAGGAATTCTCTCCTGTGGAATGGGCCTCAAGAGAAACATTCATTTTTAAAAATTAATCTTTGACAAGCAGTTGTTCTTTGGAAATGTGTCTCCATCTGAAAGGCTCCCAGGGATGTCAGCCTTGGATCCACGTGATTGAACAACACAGGTTTTCCCAGCACCTGTGATGAACTCATGTGCCTCAGCCAGCAGTGATGTGTTCCTGACCCACACCAACACCAAGTGGCTTGTGGCTCCTTAGCTCAGAGAGCTACGGCCAGTGTGCTGTCACTACCTCATGTCACGTTCTTTCTGCTTTTGAGGTTTGGATCTCTTTTTTCATTTACTTATTCCCTTAGCAATCCTTTGAACAAGGACAATGAAATTTGGAAATGAAAGAAAATATAGTCCCAGATGTTATGTCTGGGTTGACGAAAGTTCCAAATTACCACCACATCTTCCCTCTTCTCTTAGAGAAAAGGCGGGAAGATATAATACTATCAAACTTGAATTATAGTCAGTAACCTTTCTGCTAGAGGGACCTTTACCAAAGTGCTATTTTAAAATGAATTAAGTAAATTTTTGAGGGAATTCTTGGCAGGTAAGAATGCGTTTTTAAATGGAAAAGAAAGGGGATCTTAAATTTTTTCCTCAAAGATGTACTGGGGAGCTTCTTTCAGGGATTTAAAAATATACATTTTAAAATGTTAGCCCTTGTTGGGTCCATGTATATATATCAGCTTACTAGGATAAGAGAGAGGGAGGAGAGAGAGGGAGGGAGGGAGCGAGAGCGAGAGCGAGAGCGAGAGCGAGAGCGAGAGCGAGAGCGAGAGCGAGAGAGAGAGAGAGAGAGAGAGAGAGAGAGAGAGAGAAGGCACTCTGCTTTTACAATTACATTGCAAATGAGTCAAATGACTTTTTAATGTTAAATGTTTCTCATTTCCCGGAGTATCTTAGCCCATTTTTGGTTGCTATGTCTCAATATAGCAGACTGGGAAATTTGTAAAGAATAGAAACATTCTAATTTCAGAGTCTGGGAAGTCCAAGGGCACAGCGTCATCCTTTGCTCAGCCCCTGGTGGAGCCTTCCCACCACCAGGGTGCCCCATTCAGATACCGTGGATGGCATTGCATGACAGACACCCCAAGCAAGGATGCCAGCTGGCTTAGGCCTCTCTTCCTCCATCACCAGGGGCCCCGCCTTTCAACTTTATGGAGTGTGACACTCCATCCAGATTTGGAGGCAGGAATATTCCTTTTCAGATGTCACTGGACGGCTTACCTTACTGAATCCCTTTTACTTGCTAAGTCAACGGTTTTCCTCTGCAGTCTCTAAATTAGTATTCAAAGGCTTTTTATTTAAAGTAATGAAAATAGTATGCCATTTTTTTTTCAGATGTTCGGGGCCAAACAGAAGCAGTCCTGAAGTTGAAAGTTGTTTCTTCTGGACAATAGAAATAGGACATTGCACGTTAAGTTTCCAACCAACCTGAATGTCTTTGGGTGAAAAATGACAATGTTATCATTACCTTGGGGTGATAGGCACACATCATGGTATGGGCTGAATTTTGCTCCCCAACTTCATATGTTGAAATCCACCCTGCACCCCCAAACCAACTGTTACTGGAGACAGGGTCTATGGCAAGTACTAGGGTTAAGTGGATGAGGACCCTCTCCTACAGAAGGGGTTGGGGAAGAAGTGTGTACACACACCAAAGGGTAAAATGGGTGAGTTCAGTGAGAAGCTGGCTCCCCACTAGCCAGCCAGAGCCCTCACCAGATGGACCGTGCTTGGCATCCTGATGGCAGATTTCCAGTCTGTAGATCTGTGAGGAAGTACATTTCTGTCGCTTAGGCCATCCAGGTTAGGGGGTGACTAGCAGATGAACACTTACTGGAACTGTGCCTAGGAAACTAGAGAATCACCCTGAAACACCTTTTTTTCTCTTCAGCTTTAAATCAGTGTATGTTCATTGTACAAAATTCTGGGTCTCATTTCGATATTTTCATATGCTTTGATCACCTTTTTGCACCTTTCTAGGCCCGTAGCCTTCCTTGACAAGTGGATCCCCTCGGTGGTGCATGGGAAGAGGCGGTTCTCCATCACTGCTGTGTGTGTCAGCACGGTGACCAGGCACACACACCGTCAGTGGCTTAGTGTAGTTGGGAAGCCATATGTGAGGTTTGGTTGGCAAGTGAGAGCCTCCTGTATCAGAGAGGTCACAGTGTGGGTGCATGCCAGGTGAGCCCTGGCTCCCTGCCAGCCCCATTTCTCCATCAGCTTGCCCTCTCACGGTCCTGAGATGCCAGCATGGCCGAGGCTGACAGGAAGGGGAGGTAGAAGGGGCAGCAGTTAAAATGTCACCCACCCAGACTGACATCCAAACGGCATGATTTTCCCTGCCGTGTTTAATACCGAGGACGTGAAGGGGTTGTGGTTTCTAATCAAAGTAATGCTTTAGTTACTGAGATGCAAATGGCTTCACTGGGAGGGAAACAAAAGTTAATTAGGTCACCAAGAAATATTAAGAAAAAACTAAAAACATGTTTGCAGCCATTAGATCTATTGTTTACTTGTGGTAAAAGAAAGTACATATAGCGATTAAAGATTCTAGTGTAAATACTTAGCGTTTGATAGCTTTATGAATTCAGCAACAATGTAATTCTCCAATAAATACTACCTTTGTTTTGTGCTGCAGTTATTTTAATAAACAGAACCTTGTTTGTTCTCAGTGGCGCTGGACTGTTTTGTTAATACTCTGACTGTCTTTGAGGACTTACTCCATGGTACTTGACTCAGGATCCAAAAAGGATTTTTACTTTTACCTTCTGTAAATTGATGGATTGGAGTATATTAATTTAAAAAAATCTTATGATTGTCAGGAGATCCTTATGTGTGCAAAATATCAAGGTTGGTCAGCAGAGCCTTAGGTCTCCAGTATGTTGTGCAGAATAAAACGAGATCATCAAGGCTTTTTGTGGGGGTGAATGTCATTGTCGCTTTGGTATGATTTTAAAATTATTTATGTGTGGAATGTTTGCTGCCCTCCAGTGGTGAAACAGAATTTTGCATTGTTGGCTGCTGTTCAATGCTTTAAATTACAAGGGAACACTGCGTGATATTTCAAAACAGTACGAAAATTATGTGATTACATTGCTGTAGATAATTACTTTTTTGCATATTTTAAGAGAGAGGGAATAATAGGGTCTGCTTTATTAGCCATAATATACCAATGCCTAGAAATCTGGCAAGAAGTAAAATAAATTTTGTGATAATTTTTCTTCAGGATTAAAATAATATTTCTCTATTTTATAAAGAGAGTGTTAATTTGACATTAATCTAGTTATAATTTAATTCCACTCCTGATTCTAACAGTGATTTTCCTGTTTGGCTTCTCTCATACTTTAGTTTCTATATTTAGGATGAGGATATGGGTAATAATTCTTATTTCCTTAGCTGCGTTTTGGGTTATATGCACTATATTAGTTTTATATCATCAGAGGAAAATGACATGATGCGTTCTATGAGGGACTTAAAAATTAGTTATCCTTGGATATCTTTTTTTCTAATTATTATTGTATATTTTTGGATATCAAGTATAAATTTTCTAAATTTTATTTTGACCTTTTGTAAAAAAGACCAGAAAACAGATGAGAAATCGAGTAAAAATGTGCTATTAGGAAGAGCGTGAAGGAGCTTTGAGTTTCAAAGAAAAAAATTTTAAAAATAGCACATGAATAATTATTGATCATTTTTGATTTCTCAAGAGAATCAAGCTGAGGAAATATCTTCATTTTCATGGCTATTCTGAAATCTTTTTTCATATCTAACTGCTCATAGAAACCTTTGCTCTCTCAGGTACTTCCCAGGATCCAGTATATCAAAAGGTTGGTGAGATGTTAAAAGAATTCAGGAGAAAAAAAGATCAATAATAATTCCTTCCTTTGAGACTTGCTTTAAGGTAAGAATAGGAAAATCGTAATTCTCAGGTGAAAAATTGAATGTTCCTGGATAACTGAAGTCTGTAAGAGTTAGGGCATCTCAAAAACCATGAACTTTATTGTTTTCATAGTGATTTTCTTCATAAATAATGCTAAAGTTTTGGGTATGAGTATATTGGTATTCACATTTATATTATTGATAAATAGAACCAGGCCAGGTAAAAAGGCAAATAAAATGTTCTTAATGCTACTGAGTTATACACTTAAAGGTAGTTAAGATAATAAACTATGTTACATGGATTTTATCACACTAAAATTTATTTCAAAAGATAAACAAATCTCAATTAAAAATATTTCTAACGATAATAAATGAAATATGCAATGTCTAACAAACATTTTGGGGACTCAAAGTCAATTAATCAATTTTAATTTTCAATAAACCTTAGATCAAATAAAGCAGCAGAAATGCCAACCAGATAATATTTCTTAACTGAATCCCGACTCCAAGGTGCAAAGTGATTAAATCCCCCCCCCCCAGCTTTGACCTGTACACATCCATCTGGGGGAACTCAGGAAGGC
The DNA here is from genome assembly GCA_004024765.1 of Zapus hudsonius. Classification (NCBI taxonomy): domain Eukaryota; kingdom Metazoa; phylum Chordata; class Mammalia; order Rodentia; family Dipodidae; genus Zapus; species Zapus hudsonius. The sequence goes on from PVHP010034396.1 coordinate 7,395, forward strand.
AGGACACCTCAAACTGGTGGGCTCAGGCACACTTACTTCTGATTTATTTTAATTGCTTTCCTGTCCTGTTCCAGTTTCTGAATGAGATCTATAACAGACTACAAATCGCCCAGGTGGAAATGTACTCTTGGCTGCCTTTCCCTGACTCTGCTGGTCAGTGATAGAAGTTTTCTGCAGTTCTCTGGACCAATTCAGTGCTGCCATGGAAGAGGAGATGGAGAGCTGAATTTCATCAACAGGAGCGATTTCTGCACTTCGAGTGAACAGGACATTAGTTGCTCTTCCCTGGTGTGATAAAAGTAGTCTCCTAATTCTGCTGCTTTTATCCCTTACAGACTCTCCTTACTGATAGGTTAGGCATGCCTGCCTGCTCTAAAGGTAGATGCCTAAGAAATAGCTAAGGTAGTACTCTCATGGAATCTACTCTCTCTCTCTCTCTCTCTCTCTCTCTCTCTCTCTCTCTCTCTCTCTCTCTCTCTCTCTCCCTCCCTCCCTCCATCCTTCCCTTCTTTCCATCTCTGCATGTGATGTTTTAAAACACAGGATTTGTTCCTGGGCTCCTGCATTTAAAAAATATTTAAGAGATAGAAGACAGACAGAGAGAATGGGTGCGCTAGGGCCTCCAGCTACTGCAAAGGAACTCCAGACGCATGTGCCACATGGAGCATGAGCCATGTAAAGCATGGCTTTACGTGGGTACTGGGGAATTGAACCCCAGTTATTAGGCTTTGCAGGCAAGTGCCTTAACCACTAAGTCATCTCTCCAGCCCTTAAAATATATTTGTATGCATTTATGAGAGAGAGGAGAGAGAGAGAGAGAGAGAGAGAGAGAGAGAGAGAGAGAGAGGAGAGAATGGTCATGCTGGGGCCCCTGTAAATAAATGAACTCCAGATGAATGCACCACTTTGTGCATCTGGTTTCACGTGGGTGGGTACTGGGGAATTGAACCCACACTGGTAGGCTTTGCAAGCAAGCATCTTTAACTGCTGAGGATCTCCCCAGACCTCCTGTAATATTTTGTAATTGATGGTTAATAAATCAGCTATTTCCTGAATGCTTAATATACAAGAGCAGCAGGGCATGATATTGTGTACTGGTCAGTGGATGGAGGAAACGAGTGTGACCTTTAAGTCAAGCAGGTTTCAGTTGAACCAATTTGTTAGTTCCCATTTCTTCAGAAAATTCTAAGCCCAATTCTCATGTATGCTAATGAGTAAAATGGAAGCGTTTAAAATAGCACTGCATGTTAGAATTAAGATAATTACCATAGCAATAAACATTCCCTTTTATTAGGAAGGGATACAAAGGCAATGAGGACCATCTAGTGAGGCAGGGTTTGGAGCCCTGGGGGACATTTGCCATGTCATGGCGGTTTTGGAGTGGAGTGGTCCTACTGGCTTCTGATTATCTGGTGAGTGTGAGTGTTGTACACGTCCTGGGTTATACAGATAGCCCCCCAACATCCGCCCTTGATATCAGGGTCCACTGTTGACTAGTGAATGAAAATAATTAAAATGTATTATATGTTTTATATCAGAAGGGCGTGAGCTCTTTTCTTCAATAATTGTACCAGAGGTTGGATCAGTGTTCCCAGTGAAGGAATTGTATTTCTCTGTCTCTTCTGCAGATTAAGGCGACTGTTTGCATGAAAAAGGAAGTAGCTGGGTAGGGTGCTCTTTGAAGAAACATGTTTGTTTGTTTGTATTGATTGATTTCTTTATTTAGAGAGAAAGAGGCATATAGGGAGAGAGAACGGGCACACCAGAGCCTCCAGCCACTGCAAGTAAACTCCAGACGCATGTGCCACCTCGTGCGTTTGGATTGATGTGGGTGCTGGGGAATCAAACCTGGGTTGTTAGGCTTCTCAGGCAAACACCTTACCGGATGAGCCAGCTCTGAAGAAACAACTTTCTCTACCTTGTCTCCAGTTTTTGCTAACGGGGAGTGATAGCCTGGTAGGGTCAGTGGAGGGCAAGACGCCAGGACAGTGGTGACTGTGGAGTTCTCTTGCCAGCTCACAGCTGCCTTCTCCATGCCTCTTTATGTGAGAAGAAAGAACTCTCTCCTAGTTAAAACAATATTATTTAGGTTTTCTGTTATGCTCAGCTGTATCCAAATTTGACCTGTGTCTCAAAGGATTCTGATTGGTAGGATGGGGGGCTTCTGGGATGAAGGAATTAATAAAGGAAGGTAATCACATGTTTTCAGGAAATAATGTAGCTTGGTATGTGAATTAAGGGATGTGATAATTCTCATGTGGTGTCCCCAGGCAGATCTTTAGGAAGAACAAGGGGTGCCTGAGGAGACCCCAGCCCTCTTACCTTTCCTGACTATTTCATTTTGTTGGTCACAGTTAGGTGCACACTGACCTTTCATTTTTCTCACTGAGAAATTTGTCCCAGTCAGGCCATTTTTTTCCTTCTGTACTTCTCAAGGTCATTGTCATAGCATGATGTATAGAATGTGGAGCTGATATTGCTTGGGAGTCATTTTCCATGAAAGCCGTTCCGCATCAGACCCACGTGAGCCCCACCCTCCCCAAAGCCCTCCTTCTTATTGTCCTGCAATCCCTTCTCAGGCTGGCTGAGAGGGAGGAGACCACCAGGCTGAGTGTTGAAAGAAGGGAGAAAGGAGAAGGGGCTCTGCTTGGGAAACACATTGAAGGGTTTTTATTTCTATTTTATGCTACTGTAAAAAGCCAGTATTTGGTGGAGGTGGGGGGGAAAACTCAGGCTAAATCATCCAGTAACTGAGTATTTTAGAATTGGCCTCCCAACTTTTAGTGGCCAAAGAATAGTATTCAGCTGTAAATTGTATTAGATACTAACCTAAAATGGTTCTAGAACTAATCTACTGATATGATTCTTGACCTTTATGGGATCAAAATCTCCTTTGATCTCCTACTTAGGAGCTGGGAGCTCTCTCCTGAGACATGCGCAAACCTGTCTAATGCTTCACTGGAGACATCATCTGGCTACTGTGAGCATGCCTCATGAGGAGAGACGCGTCTTTGTTGTAGACTGTCAAAATGAAGTTTTTACCGAAACGCCAAAGTCTATTGACCCAAGAACCCATAGCCGTCACCAACTACAGACTTTCTGAGGGAAGTGGTTGCAAACTGGGTCCACTCATTCTGAATTCCACCACTCATTTGGAGACTATAAACACAGTATTTGGGTTTGCTAAGAGATTTCTTTGGTGATAGTTGTCACTTTGCTATAAATTCCCTCCCCACCCCACCCCCATGCTAGGGAAGAGCCTCCTTCTGAGGAGCAGATAAGCTTCATGTGGATGAAAGAAACAAAGGGAAAAGTTCTGATGGCCAGGCCGGCAGGATGGAGGAGCCATGTTGAGTCATGCACAAGTGTGGCCTGTGTGAGAGGGACTATTTGAAGTCCTACTCAGGATGACCCCCGGGAGAAATGAGTGTGTCTGGAATAGGTCCCCATGTCCTAGGACCCAAGGCCAGTGCCTAGGGCAACTTGGGAAGTGAAGGGGAAGGTATCCTGGGAGAAAACAGGGCTGCAGGGAGAAGGCCTATCCTCAGGTTTTGAGAATGAGACCGTCCAGCCTGCTGAGAGCTACCTACCACATTCCCTCCATCCCTCTGGAGGCTGGCGAAGTTCCTGCATTCTTCTTCTGTTTTAATCCTCATGGTACCTTCACCATTAAGATGCCATCTGCAGTGAGGCCTCATCTGAGCTGAATGGATGGTGGCACCTTGCTCTTGAACTTCTAAAATGGTGAGCCAAAGACATCTCTTTAAAGGTTATCAGCCTCAAGCATTTTGTTACGGCAACAGAAAATGGACTAAGGTCTCACTCGGAGAGACTGGGTTGTGTTGCCATAAGAATAGACTTCTTCACACTGGTTGCTTAGGCAGCTGACTCACGGATTTGCCTTGCCCTGCCTAATCAGGGGCAAAGATGGCTAGTGACTAATAGGGGGTAGTGTGGAACAGCAAGAGGGGAGCCTTTAGTTTTCCCTTGGCCTGGCTAGGATGTTTGCTTTTTGTGTGCATCAAGTGGTCGCTGGGAAGGGAGCTGACAGTGAGAGGGTATGGGGAGACAAGAAGAGTAGGGGAGATGGGGAAGCATTTAGCCCTCCCTCCCCCAGGCCAATGGTCTGGATCGCGTTCAAGCCTCTCTGCACGTCTTCTTGCATAACTCATGGGTAGAAATAGCAACTGTATTAGAAATGAGCTACTGTTGACCCCGTCTCCCCATCCCTCCTTTGCCCACCCATCCTGAAGACAGGGAGGAGACAGCGGTCCCTCCCACCAGCCCACCTCTGAGGTGAGGAGGGGAGGCAGAGAGAAAGGGCAGAACTTATCCCTTTCCCATTTCAGATCCCTGCCTTAGCCCAGCCAGTGATGTCGGAGGGGACAGTGTTCCTTCGATGTGAGGGTTGGTGTCTTCAACCAGATTTGACTGAGTTTTTTAATATCAGGAAGTGACCAAGAAAGTTATAGATTCTGGCTAGGGTATCATTAAGGGACCTCTACCCAGCATGAGTGGAAGATTCTCATGGCCCAGCTGGGGCAAGATGGGAGAAAAATAAAACCATTTCTTGTGTGTGTCCCCTGTAGAGCTGAAGCTGCAAATATATTAACCAGTTATATCTGATGAAGGGCTTCATATTCCTAGGACTAAAGTTGAATCATTGTGTGTTTCTGTTGTTTCTAAACTGTTAGTTGAAAAGTGGCCAGAATTTTTTTTTTTTTTTTTAGAAAATCAAAAAAAAAATAAAAAATTGAGGAGCAAAGAAACACACCAGAGGCCAATTTCTGGATATAGATGCAAGAGATGTTAAAATAACAACTTATATCCTTTCCCCCATTAGCCCATGGAAATATGTTTCCTTTATCTTATAATATTATACAGAGGGATGTCAGGTTTTATTTTATTTTATTTATGACAGGCTTTATATTTCAATCTAGCACAGATTCACTGACAGTGAAATGGATGAAGGTGGTTGTTAAATAGCGTGTTCATACATGATTTGTTATTTTTGTTCACTTGCCCATCATCTTATTTTGTTAATTATTTTTTAAAAAAAAATCATCATCGCATCTGTCAGGTTATTTTTATTTAATTTTTTTTGCTAGGCGTAAATGAACACATGATTTTTACATAGGATAATGACGTAGCTTTGTTCTTTCTCTTCATCTTTTTTGTTAGACAGAGGCTTCTTAAATATTTACAATGCCTTTCACTCAAAATCATTTCAACTTTACATTACAAATATTCTTAACAATTTTTAATGACCTTCAACAAAATCTGGAAAGGAAAACTAGGCACCAATGACACATGACCCATGGAAGGAGTCCTTCCCACAGAGCTCATTCCTTCCTGTGGGGCCACGACTTCACACCATCTTGCGGGACAGCTTCCAGATTCCTTCTTCGTTGCCGTCTTTCCCTTCGGCACCATCTGTTTCTTTGGCTTCACATCTCCTTCAATGTAAGCAGATAAGAGTGTTCTCACTCATTGGAGCAATGGAGTGCAAAAGCATAGAAAAGCACTTCTCGTCCTGCGCTTGGTTGCCCAAGTATGCTTCCACTGAATGGTGCTGAACTCGAGAAAAGTGAGGTATGGAGGGAGGCTGACTTTGTAATGGGCACAACAGGCTCAGCTCTTACCACTGACTTGCTCCCTGTTACTACCCCATGCCCAACACGCCTACAGAACATCCCAAGGCCTCAGGAGAGATGAAAGTGATCACCTCCTATGAGTGAGGCATGGATCTGATTTGGGTCCCATTGTGTCTGCGCTAGGCTCTTCCATTACCCATCTTGTCTCTGTCCCAGCCTCTTTGCTCTTCCCCAAGGCACCCCAGCTGTCCTCAGCTCCCCTTGTTTGAGTGCCATTGTTGACTTTTGTTTGGACATGACCTCTCTCCACTCATAAATATCCCTGGATTACTTCCCATAAGAATATTCTTGGAAGAATCTTCTCGGTGCCTTTCTTATTCATCTAGCCTGTCAAGCATGGAGGGCTTACTATGGGACAGACAAAGGTCTATGCAACGGAAATATGGCCCCAAATAAAAATTATGGCATTAGCTGGGCATGATGGTCCATGCCTTTAATCCCAGCAGAGGTGGGAGGATCTCTGTGAAACTACATAGTGAATTCTAGGTCGGCTTGGACTAGAGCGAGACCCTACCTTGATAAACAAAAACAAAACAAAAAAATTTATGGGATTTATAGAAATGAAATTCTAGTAAAGGTGATGAATTTTAAACATGTATGTTATAGGCCCTTGCTCTGAGAAGGTCTCTTAGCAGGTGGTGTAGCCTACAACTCTCCTTCCTCCCGGCCTTAACCGAAACCTTACATTTTACTTTTACATACTTTCTTAACAGATAGTCTCTGTTATAACAATTTTCACTTTTTCTAGTATCTTATACTCAGGTTTATTAATAACAGATTACAAATATGTAATTAAAACAAATGATGATCATAGGATTTATTTATGAAATGAGATCCAGGAAACAAGATAAAACTTTCATCAGAAATTAGGGAAGAGAGCCAAGGGGTAGGTAATGCATGAGGCTCTGGGTTCAATCCCCAGTACCAGTGAAGACAACCTTCCATGTTTGGGGCCTGGTTGAGATGGTGGTGTCCTCTGGACTTGAGGACAATCCTCTTATGTGAGACTTTTATGTTAGAGAGATCAAATGTTGAACAATATGCCATAGGCTTAAATTCCCAGTATTATCATTGATGGATTTACTGTGTGGCCTACTGAGTAATGATATTGGTGCCCATGCCTTCTGCTTATATGTACTTATTCTGCCTGGCCTTGTGTAGTTCTGGATTTATTGCTATTTCCCTGGGTTACTGCTGTTCTCCTTCTGAGGAGATGGTAGTCTCTGGACCAGCTCTCTAAGTACATACAGACGCTGATGGGCTTCCAGGCACTTACCTTGGCCACTTCTGATCCAGATGCTGGGTGTCTTGGTGTTGGCAGGTCATAGCGTAGAGTAGCTCGCTGGCAGCCAGGGAATGTGTGCATCCTTGAAGCAGACTACTCGGTGTCTTAGCGACACCTCTAGCTGTGGTTGTTCTCCCAAACCTTTTGGGCAAGTTCAGACTAGGGCTCAAGATGCTGGCCTCCACATTCCTTCCGAATCTCAGAGGCAGGTGGGCTGCTGAGTGCGGCATTTTAACTGTGGCTGTGCTCATTTTAATGACATTTTTTGGTCCCCAATCTTTAAGTTCTTGAAAATTGATACTTCTTTCCTTTTCCCCTTTTGGGATTTCTCTAGGCTATAATTAGAAATGGCAATTAAAATAATTTATTATTGTCATAAGCCATAGATTTAAACCCTAAATTAGCTTAAATCCAAACTTTAATCTGCAGAATTGTTAGGGCGATAAACCAAGTGTGCTCTTATATAAAGAAATTTTAATAAATAATTTGCATTAAGCTTCTTAAAGCAATCTAGTTTCTCTGTCCCTTGACTATTGTGAGACAACTATAAAATATTAATAAAATATATATAGCGAGTGCAGCAATATGTTCAACCAGCAGGAACATAATGAAGTATTGAAATGAGGCAAAAGTTCATTTTATTGTAGTTATTCTTTTTCAGGTTTTTGATTCATGTTGTTTATTAAATATTCTATATATTCTTACATTTTGATTTTAAAGAAAATATCCATTCCCTTTCCATGCTTTGTGCTTCTGTACACCTCAGAGCCCAGTGGTACCTGGAGCAGGTGGGCTGTAGTTGAGCTTACTTTTTACTCCTTTATACTCTACAGACATGCTTCAAGAAACCCATTGTATTTTAATTAGAATATATACTACATTTTTAGTTAAAAAAAAACCAATGGTGGTTGGCGAGTTACAATACCTCTAACATACCAAATTTATAGAAACCTCTTAACATACAGGGAGTAACTATTTAATTAGATTTGTGTCTACCCTGAGAGTTTGTCCTTATGTGAATTTTGAAATGAGTAAGACATACCACCATTGTAAAACAAATGTCTAAGGAAGAAAGTGAAAATAATTTCCATTCCACTAGCTAGGGATGAACATTTTACTTAGATTTAAAAATACCACAAACCCATGAGCTTCTGATTGCTAGGAAGATGTGAGTGCCTGGAATTGTTCACACATATCTAACACAACTTAAATGACCAGCTGAAATGTATCCAGATCTTATTTCTACAACTGCTTATTACAGACTTGCCCCTCTGAGACCATCGTTAATGTCAGAGTGCATCTTATGCTTGTAAGTATCTTATCAAAGGACCCACACTCCACTTGTCCTTAGAGAGACCTGTGAGAGGCTGTTTGCTGCTGTACTAAGTTAGACAAAGTTACCTGGTCATAGCAAGGATGAACTTTGACTAAACCCAAACCAAAAATAAAACAGCACAAACTAACTTATTCCTCTTTTTGTATGCATATGTATAATGAATTAGTCATAGTAATATATTTAATAACTTACCTCAGCATATTGGTCATAATTTTCTTTGCTGAGAAGATGGGGCATCATTAATTCATCATTACAAAAGGAGTTTGATGTTAACAAGCTTGAAGTGGCTAAAGTCAACAAGATGAATCGCTTTGATGAAATAATTTCCATCATGTCTAAATCCAAAATTAAGTTACTATGTCTATGAGAAGGGAAATTGTGGTGTTTTTATACCTTCTGGAAACAAAGGAGAGTTTCTGGTAACAGTGAAATCCATTCACACATTTAAAGACTTATATTAATTAGCGTGTATAACTGAATATGTGTGTAGGGAATGTGTTAATTCATTTTAGAAGACAGCAGTGTTTTTACTTGCAGATTCATTAACTTGAAAATAATTTTCCTTCTTATGAAAGGCTTTCCTAATTAGGTGAGATTGGGGTAATAGTCATTAAGATTCCAAACAAACACGATGCTTTATTCCTCTGCCTAAACAAGAAATATTTTGTTATTTTGGTGTTTGCATCAGTTTTTGATTGAAGGGTGTGTGTCTGTGTGTGTGTGTGGGGGAAACACATTCAGTACAGCTAGCTATGTTTTGTAAAAATTCAGACAAAACATGCATGCTATTTTCTAAATGTCAAACAAAATGAAGACTGTGAAAAGAATTACATCACAAAATACCCCCAATAAAATGTCATGAATTATTATTATTATTTTTTTGTAAAATGCTATTTGGCTGTTTAGAAGGCTTCCTGAGCAAACGGCAGCTGGAGGGGGGAGGATGAGCAGGAGAGCAGGTCTTAGGTATTTTGACAAATTGGCATTTCTGGAGAAGCAGGCGGCAGTCAAAGCCTGCTGTTATTTGCCCTGTGGGTCTCATTTGGCAAATCTGCATAAATCACCAGGATTTTATTTCTATAAAGATGCTACATCCTACCTTCCTGCTCAAAGTCCTTAAGAAATCAAACAGCGCCTGGGTAAGTCATACACATGCTAATTTTGTGGCTCCCAGGGCCCACATTATTTAGGTAATCTCACCCTGCCACAGGCATTCAAAGAGAATTTACGGAAATAAATGTGTTTTTACTGAAATGCCAAGGTGAGTCTTATTCTTACAGACCTGCCTTATCAGGGCTCCAGAGAAGCCCTCACAGGTCCCAGCAGTGCCTGGACTATCTCTGGAGAACAAGACTGCCCATGGATTTTCAACACTGGATTGATTTTGGACAGTCACTTGAAAGGGAATTCACAAAAAGTCACACAGTTGTTCTGTGCAATCTAACCCCTTCTCAACCTTCTAGAGGTACAGGTTCTCTGCACTCAGGTTCTAGAGAATAAGCCAGAGCTGAAAAACACCAACAAAGGAAACCGTGGCTCACCCCTCCTGCTGTCTGGACACCACACCACCAGTGACCTCTCTCAAGAAAGTTGACTGCATACACTTCGCTGGTTTTGGTCTGTGGTAGCCAAGAATCCCCACGGTAGGAGACAATTAATTCAATTCATAGTCTTGTGTTAATTTCGTAATGCTGTTATTGGATTATTTGGGTTTAATTTCCCCGAGGATTTAATATACTTCTCTTCCAAATTGTTCTTTTGCAAACTGCTGATGGAATTTGATTTTTTTTTTTTTTTTGTGGTCAGTAGATTCAAACTTTTGAGAAATGGATGAAGCAAGGGGCTCACTTTATTGACCAAGTTCAAACTCCTGGAAAAAAGTGGAAATCACCAGACTGCATCTCCTTCAAAATGTGCTTTGGCCAGGCGTGGTGGCGCATGCCTTTAATCCCAGTACTCAGGAGGCAGAGGTAGCAGGATTGCTGTGAGTTCAAGGCCATCCTGAGACTACATTGTGAATTCCAGGTCAGGCTGGGTCGAGCAAGACCCTACCTCCGAAAAACAAAAAACAAATAAACAAAATGTGCTTTCTGTCTATCTGTCCTTTTCAAATGCCACTGAGCCTTAAGCAGACCATCATCACTTTCCATGATGCTCCCTTGGGTAGCCTCACATCTGTTGGAGTTTTTGTGTCAATATTCAGAGTCCCCCATGTGACTGATTGCTCTCCTGCCTCCACTAGGTTGTATTTCTGAGTGTGGAGTGCAGTTATAATGAGCTTACTAAAATAGGACTTGTTTTCAACCATATTTTCATTTAGCTTTGAAAATGTTCACAGATAGTGACTAACTTGCAAAGCATGAAATCACCAGATTACCTCTGGTGAAATGTATACATCCATACATACTTGTGTGTGTACACACGGATTGTTTTGGGGGCTTCTTGATGAGACATGTGAGCATACAAAATTAAAATAAAAATTCTTCCTGACTTGTGATATTTAAATACATGCTTTAGTTGCTATTTATCGAGAAGCTTGAAGACTCTTATCTAAGTCTCTCTCCAGCTTGGACACCTCTGATTATTAGGCACCCTGCATACTCAGAGTCCTATCAGGCAGTGCTGTTTGGATGTTCAAGATAGAATTCCTTTTCAGTACCTGATTCTCCTGTATTCGAGGAGTAGTACTGCATCAGTCAGGGTCCAACCAGGAGACAGAAAACATCAAGCAATTTGAGCAAGGTAGGATTAATATAAAGAATTATAAGCGAGAATTAGTTTGAAAAAGGCAGTGTGTACTGGATGAGGGGTAGCACCCAGTGAGAGAGCACAGTGGCTAGATCCAGACCATATTGGAGAAGGCAGGTCCTGGTCAAGAGGTTTGCTGGGTTGCTCTAGGTAAGAGCTTGTCCACAGTCACAGAGAGGCATGGTCTGGGCTGCAGGTGAAAATCTGGGATGCCTGTGGGACTTTGAGGAAATTTCCACAACCCAAAACAGCCAGGCCCAGACGGACTCACTGCTGAATTCTACCAGAACCTTAGAGAAAAACTGAACCCAATTAAAAATAAATGTTTTCTTTATTTTTACTTGATTTCTTCCTTGATCTTGATTATTTCTTTTCCTTTTCTCTCTTTTTTTAAAATTTTTTTTTTTAAATTTATTGTCCATAATGAGTTACAACATTTAGTGGGCAAACAATGAGTTGTTATCCCCAATTCCCCGCTGCCCTCCCCTCCCCCCTCAACTGGATAACCTCCTCCATGGGTCGTCTGGATCAGTCCTTGTGACAGGGGACCATGGATAGACTAGTAATCAGCCAGGTTCTCCTGTCCGTACCTCTGGATAGTCTCCCCCA
>PVHP010034397.1:0-19066 GCA_004024765.1 Zapus hudsonius
GGGGGGGTGTAGATGCTCATGCCCTGTGTGTATGTATACACAAGGTAGAGAAGAATTTCTGGTGTCCACCTCTATCATTCTTCTGACTTATTTCCTTGAAATGGAGTATTACTTCACTCACACACATGAACGTGCACACACAGACATCACACAGACACGTCATATACACACATAACAGATATGTAAATAAATTAGGTGGAGAGGGATTAAGAAAGACACCTGCCATCAACTTCTGGCACCCACACACATGTGTGCACAGTCATACACATGTGTGACCCATGTATACAAAGACACACACACATATACATACTCACTTGAGGACAATCCTATAGGATGCAGGCTGTGAGCTATGAGTCCAAGGTGGGGTCCCAGACTGAGGACCACACTGTAGAAGCCCTAGAGGCAGGAAGTTTGTCTGGCTGTCTTCAAGGTCAAGAAGGAGGCTCATGTGACTTGAGTTGAGTAAACAAGACCTGGAAATATGAGGTCAGAGGTCACAGGGTCTTGGAAGAAGGCACTCAAGGACCCAGCACTTAATCTGGGAAATATGGGAGCCATGGAGGAAGTGAGGCAGGAAGTGATGGCAGGGGCAAACTTCAAGATTCTGTTCTGTGGCTCAGTGGAGAAGAGACCCGGGCTGGCAGAGTGGCCCCAAGGAGATGGGCAGGCCATGTGATGAAGGAGGGTGGGATCAGCAGGATCCGAAGACAGGCTGGACAGGATGAGTTTGGGAAGCACCTGACACAGAGCCTGGCAACATAGGCCACAGGGCACTGTGATATCCATCTAGAGAAGGACCAACAAACCCACACCAGAATCTCCTGGCTGCCTGTAAGCAGCGCTGATGGGGCAGCAGGTCTTCGGGCTGCAATGAGAAATCACCCCCAAAGCTGTGCAGGGAAGAAGTCTCTACTCTGGGGAAAGGCCAGAGGGCAGGATTCCATCAGTGATAAAATGCTAACATTTCACATGTTCTACAGAGCTTAAATTACACATGCTCAGAAATTTCTTGAGGGGAAGGTAACCTTTAAGAGCTATTTTTCATGTTAAGATATACTTAAAAGGTTAGGATGCACACCATGTAGCCCAAGTTTCCCCCAATCCATTTCTTCCTGTAAAGCTTTCTCTGGTGGGTGTGGAGGCCAGAAGGAAACCATGTTAATTCAGGGGACAGACCCCAGGTGGAGAGGAACAGACAGCCACTTTGGGTTTTTAGATATCTGACTTTGAAGGCAGGCAGGCAGGTAAAACCAAGCAAAGAGCCTCTGGGTGAATTAGCATCCAGCTGTGGGAATCTGCTCTCCACCTGCTGGCTTTGGAGCCTGGTGCCTGCAGCTGGCAGGGAATGGGCAGCTAGGCTGTGGGGAGCAGAGCTGGGAGCTGGGCACTGTGTGAGGACTCCTGGGGAGGTCAGCTCGGCCAACCCTGGGTGAGTCACATTAAACTCTGTGTCACACTTCGGTTCCTCAGTCTCTCCAACCAGACAGTCATGCCCTAAGTTCTCCAGGTTTAAGTTTACACTAGGCCAAGTCTGAAGACAGTGATGGTGTGTTGCTATGCGATCCAGTGAGTCTTGGGATTATTTATTTAAGGAGCAAAAGTGAGGACAAATGCCATCTTGTCCTCTCCATAGTAGAGATGACAATGGTTCTTTTGGTGAAAGGTGAACCCCTTGTTAATTTGAGAAGAGTCAGAATCAACCAGGAGTCACACCTCTGTGTGAGGCTTCAGCGAGGAGGAAAGACCCACTGAAAGGGAAAGCACCACCCTTGGGCTGGGTTCCCAGACTAAACAAAAAGAGGAGAAAGTGAGCCGAGCACCAGCCTTCATCTCTCTCTGCTTCCTGACTGAGGACACCATGTGCCTCACACCCCTGTTGCTAGGCCATCCTGGCCATGATGGACTGTGTCCTTACACTGCCAGCCACATAAAGTCTTCCTGTCTTAAGTAGCTTTTGCTTTTGTCACAGCAACGAGAAAAATAACCAATTCACACCTGTGATCCCCTTCCATCCTCACCAAGATCTCCAGGGACAGGTGTTATCACTGTGCATCTGCAGATTCTGAACCTGACACTCACAGAGGTGACAGGATCTGCCCTGGGCCACCACCAGCCCAGGCTTGTACTCTGGCCCTAGGTCATGTTCTCTCCACACTGCAGGGACCTCTGAGTCCTCATGAGTCCTTGAAGCAGGGATGGGGCTGAATGTGGATGACTTCCTCCTGGCTGTCCCCACAGGCTGAGGGACAAGAACCGCAGGGCAGACCTGAGGAGATCTGACATCTCCCTCCTGGAGGCATTCCCAGCCACAGGTCTCCCAAGAGACCAAAGGAGAAAGCAGTTGTCTAATGGTGTGTTAGTGACTTTCTTTTTGCTGAGGCCAAAGGCCTGACCAGAATCAACTTCAGGAAAGAAGGGGCTTATTCTGGCTGACACTTTCAGGAGGATATACTCCCTCATGGCAGGGAAGACAAGTTGGGCTGGCTCATCATATGGCCACCCAGGCAGGAAGCAGAGGACAAACAGGAAGGGACACTGGGTTATTAAACCTCAATGCCTGTCCTGTGGCGACTCATTTCCTTCCTGATGGTTCCACACCCTCCATAAACAGTGCCATCAGCTGGAGCCCAAGTGTGAAACACATGAGCCTATGGGTACATTTGATGCTCACACTACAGCAAACGGGATTTCCTTCTTGACTCTCTACATGGTGACAAGGAGTGAGGAAGGCTGGCGGGGACCAAGACTACAAATGCTTCCACTCCAGAGCTCAGCAGGGGCACTTGGGATTTAGGCTTTCAGGGTCAACGCCTGGGTGATTAGCTGTCAGGAGCATCAGTGCTCTCCCGCCCTGGGGGAGTCCATAAGAGAAGGGTCTAGACCTGCCACAGCCAGTGGCCCGGGTCGACATTTCAGTGAGGATCAGGGGATGGGGAATACATAACTTTAGTGCCCATGTCCAGACCCTCCATGCTGGCCCTCTGCAGCCTATGGCCATCATCCTGTCTATCATCTGTCATCCACACTGTTGTAGTCAGCTCAGGTGACACTGGGATGAACATCCAAACCAGACAGAAAGGATTTATTGAAGCTACAGATGCAGAGGAAGTTCAAAAGAGACTCGCCCCTTTTCACAGAGAGAGAGAGAGAGAGAGAGAGAGAGAGAGAGAGAGAGAGAGAGAAGCCATCACCAACTCCACAGACATCAGCAGCAACCAAGCAGAAAGGAAGAGAAAGATTTCCTTCCCATTTATATAGCCTTAGGGCAGGGTCTTGCAACCCTTTCCCAGACTTGTTGACTTCCAGAGTCTCTGGAATTTCCTTCAGTCATGGCCCTCCCAGGAAGGAACGTTTGTTTCTAGCTCCTCTGAGCCTCTTTATATCCCACCCCCTAGTGAGAAGTTCACCTTCCTGTTAACAACCACCTAAGATTACTAACAGGTCAAGTTGACAACAAAACTTAACCATCACATACACCATGGGTGCTTGGTGGAGCTGGAGCAACTCCATAAGGCAATGAGAGACTGAGCCTATTGGGGAATGAGTGAATGAATGCACCAGGGAAATACAGGTTGAATAAATGGCTCTCTAATGACCCCTGAGGGTGGGACTGAGAACACATGGGATGGTGACAGAAGGAATTAGTGGCAGCACAGCAGGAGTAGGTGAGCTCAGAGGGAAGAACAGAAAGAACATGAACCCCTGGGCATATGCGGGAAATAAACACACGCATAACAAAGGGGTAAGAGCTGCCTGCAGAGCGGGATGGATGCTCAGATACAGAACACGCAGGTAACAAAGGGTCTATACTTGGAGATGCATCTTAAAAGATGAAGACATACTCGGGAGAAGGAGGGCAAGGTAAGTCGAAGGGTTATAAGCCCCCTAAAGTCCAAATAGTGTCTCTGTCCAGAGTCTCAGGGCCAAGGCCTTGGAGACTTGGCAGAGAAGTGCCTCCAGTGACCTCATTAAGATTCAATGAGAAAATTATTTAACTAATATCAGCTGCTCGGCAGGATTAACTGTATTCCTGGGAAGAGGTAAAGAGAATTGACTGCATTGTTTTTCCAATTACAGTGCAGATAATTACCTATTATGTAGTAGACCCCCCAGCATGCTTTTAATAATCTCTATTTAAATAACACATTTTTACTTTCTCCTTATAAACTAACCTCAGGGAGGTGTAATTACTGCCCACATGGGAAGGTTTGCTGTGTGACCTGGGACTGAGGCATGTTTGGTATTGTCTCTGGAGTCATCCTGTGACGCTCCAAGTTCAGGTGAAGCTGGAGACAGAACTCAAACTTGGGGACTCAGGTGACCTGGGTACTTGTGCACCTAAGACAAGCCACCCCCAATTTGGGTCTGGGTGTGAAATGAAGGTGGTCTCCATATTCACAAATGAAAATCAGAACTCCTTCTGGGTTTGGATGGGGTAAGGCTCTCATCCCTCCCTCCAACTGAAGCTAGTAAGCCAGCCTGGCTCCTCAGGGCATCCTCAGTGCCCACATGTTACCCTGGTCCTTGGAGGTACTCAGTAAGTACTAGTTGAGGGCTTGGCATCTCCTTGCTTCCTGTGCGTTGTAAGAGCACCTCAAGTCCCACCACAGCAGCCATGGTTTGATGAAATGATGCCATTCACATGTCCTCATGTCCTCGCCACACTCTGTCTTCTGATACACCTCCAGTCTCTCACTCACTGTCCTTGTCCCTGTCCCTGTCTCCCTGCTTCTCCTTGTCCTGTTTGCTGGGTGCTGTGCTTGTCTCTAGGCACAGAGACTCAGAAAACACATGGGTGTGGCATTCTCAGGGGGTGCAGATTGAGTGAGGCTAGGTGCTACTCTGACAGTCCATGAAGAGCGGACATGAAGCCTCACCTGCCCCTTGCATGACCATATTGTTATAGGTTAGCAAAAGGGTCTGGCCCCATATGAACCACAGTAAGGTAGAGACTTGGAGCAGTTCTTTAGGGAGATCTGAGTCCCTTGTCAATGGGCCAATGTCATCCCTGCTGTCCATCATGTGAGCAGTGCTGCATCCAGTGTGTGTTTACACTTCTGGAATTGCTTCCTGTTCCCTCAACTTCAAATAGCCCATGACATTCCTTGTCTCTCTCAGGGTCTGGAGGTCATATCCAGCTCAGGGCTCCCTATGAATCAGCTCAGAGTTCCTTCTTCAGTGTTCAAGTCTGAGAGGCATTCTCACAGGGCTTTGCCTCCTGCCAGGAGATAAGTGGGCAAAGATGGGTCTGGAAGCTTCTATGGATTTCAGGAGCAAAAGAACCCAAGGTTTCAGAGTCAGACAGATGCTGGCTTGTGTTTCAGCTCAGTGGCATCATGGAATAGGTTCTACATCTCCTTCTAGCTCCCTACTCATTTCCACAGCAGGGCTGACCCCTCCTGCAGGTGTGAGTGGAGGACCATGGGTGAAGTGCGGGTCCGGGCATGCTGAACATATCAAGCCTGTGGTCACTGCTGGTGAATAAAGACTGGCAGTGAAGTCTCTGCAGTCCACCTTTTACATCTTTGTTCCTTTTGGAAAATTTCTGGTGGCTTCTGGAGCCACCTCAACCCTCCTTGATTCTTCACACAGTAAAACTTGGCTGCAGAGAGCTTTACCACAGCAGAAGAAAAGGAAGAAGAATGTCCATTTCTAACACGAGGTCCTCAGAGCAGAGATCTCACCCTGCCTGTGCCCCCAACCTTAGAGACCAGCCAGAAGAGTTTCATTGTTATCCATGACTATGACAGGGGGGTGTCATTCTACCATTTACAGATGGGTAAACTGAGGCTCAGAGCGCTGAAGTCACTTCAATGAGAGTTGCTGCTGAGTTCCTGCTACATGTGGCCCGGCAGTGGACTGAATAGAGTCCTTGCTGTTTTTTTTAATTATTAAACAAAGGTCACAGAGTTTTTTTTCTGTTTTCTTTAATTTACTTTGTAGGTGAGCATTTTATATTTAGATGGATGTACCATTTTGAGTCAGCTTCTAAATGGTGCCAGGTATGGGTTTCATTAGATTAAAGTAAGATAACCAGCCTAACATAAACAAGGGTTGTAGAAATATAAAGAAATGAATATTAAAAAGAAATAATCAAATTAATAAGGACCAAACATTTTTTGAAATTAAGTGTATTAATTAAAATCTCAGTAGATTTTTTTTCTACATAAGGACAACTTTACATAAACAGACTTTTAATAAAGTGAGTTCCGCAAAATGTATGACAGGCAAAAGGAAATGTATGCATCAGATAAAATGTACAAGATGAAAGAAAAAATGAAAATAAAGGTAAATGTGTTGGTAAGCTGAAAGGTATAAGAAGAACAAAAATATTTGATAAAATTCTGAAATTGATAGCATATATGTTGGAAGGGGAGAAATATAGTTAATTGAAATATGAATTCATTCCCTCTTTTCTCCACAGTAATGTTGGACTTCCTATCTTTATATCTGATTAAAGTTTTCCAGAAGAACGTCTCACACATAAGGTGTTGTTTGGGTTTTGTGTGGTGCATCTCAGCAGGGGGCACAGGAGAGCACATGGGGTCTTTTCTGTCTCCCCCCACCTCACTGCTAGTTCACTCAGATCTTCAGATCCTTTAGCCTGGGAAGTAATGAATACAAAGCTTTAGGCACCAGGCAGTTTTCTAAGATGAGAATGCCATTCCGGAAGTCAATGGGAGGCACCAGATTTTCCTGTCAGCACTATGGACAGCTCCACAAAATGGTCCCTAGCCGGAGTCCTCTCACCTAGATGCAGTGGGATAGCAGATAGGAAAGTTTAAAATAAACCTTAATGAATCTAGATTTTAAATGTGTACATTTATATGAAAGAAGGAAGAGTCCGTGTTTGGCTCAGGACTGGGGAGAGGAGGCAAGGGAAGGTGAATCTAATAGGAGCAAAGCTCAATGGTGTGTGTGCACGAAAATGTAATAAAGAGTGGGTAGAGTGATGGCCTAACATGCTCCACAATCTCTGGCTAGAATTTTGATGTTAAAAATAATCAGCCTAAAATAATACAATGACCTTGGAGCAGGAGATCTAAACTGAAACAGTTTGGAACAGGGTTTTGGAGGTCAAACAAAGTAAATTAAAGAAAACAGAAAAAAGTCTCTGTGACCTTTGTTTAATAATTTTAAAAATATTTTTATTTATTTATTTGCAAGCAGAGAGAGAGAGAGAGATAGAAGAGAGACAGACAGAAAGAATGGACGCACCAGAGCTCCCAGCCACTGCAAACTCACTTAAGATACATCTGCCACTTTGTACATCTGGCTTTACGTGGGTACTGGGGAATCAAACTCAGGTCATTTAGTTTTTGCAGGTGAATGACTTAAGCACTAGGCTATCTCTTTATCCCTAATAATTAATAATTTTTCATATGACACTATGACACCAGAATTATGATCCACAGAAGAAAGAAATGATAAAATGGGCTTCATTAATTTGAAACCTGCTCTTTGAAGGGTTCTGTTAGAGCCAGACCTGGTAGGATACACCTGTCTTCTTAGCACTGTGCAGGATTAGGCAGGAGAATCTCAATTTTGAGGCTAGCCTGGGTTAGAGAGGAAGATGGAGAGGGAGAGAGAGAAGGAAAAAGAGAGAAGAGAAAGGGAGGGAAGAGGGAGAGAGAGGTGTCTGTTGAAAGAATAGAAAGAGAAGCCATAGAGAAGGGGGTGGTTGGGGGATACTTTGTAAAGGAATTTTATCCAGAATTTGCAAAGTTTCCAAAACTTAATAAAAAAAAGGAACAAGCCAATAGAAAATGGTGAGCTATCTGAAGAAGACAGATAAGAAACAACTGGTAGATTGCTGTACCCTTGAGTCCTGAGGGAAGTGCACACTAAGAGCATGGAGAGATCCCTGCCTAGCTGTCAGAGAGCCATATGCTGGCAAGGGGGTGTGGGGAAAGGATGCTCTCTTACTGCAAAGTGAGAATGGTGGTACAGGTTTGTAATCCCAGCTACTCAGGGGCTGAGGCAGGAGGATCACAAGTTCAAGGACTGTTTCAGCTACAGAATGAGTTTAAGCTAATGAGAGTAACTTAATGAGACCCTGTCTGAAAACAACGCATGAAGGAGTGCTGGGATGCAGCACGGTGGTAGAGCACTTGTTTAGCAGTCACTAGTCCCCAGTGTCAGAAAACAATCACACAGTTAGTCAGTTTCTTAGACAGCTACAGACACACCTACCAGATGGTGTAGAGACTTCACTCCTGGGAACTGACCAAGACAAACAAAAGGTCACATCCATGCAAAGGGCTGTTCATGAAAGATCACAGTGGCTTTGTTTGCAAGTGCCCCAAGCTGGACAAAGCAAATGCCATCCACAGGTGACTGGGAAAATAGGAATTGTTATATATGTATCCTGGGGATATGTGGTAGTTTGAATGAGAAATGTCCTACTTTGCTTCGGGTGTTTATGATTTAGCCTCATAATAAATCCCCAGCTGGTGGAGTCCTGGGGTGGAGCATTGTTGGAAGAGGTGTGTCACCGGGATGAGGACCTTTAGGGTTATTAGTCCATCTCTACTTGGTGTTCTTTAGCTGGTTCATTCTTGCTGCTCCCTCCCCACCCCTGCTGCTGTGACAAGATAGGGCACATGCTTCCCTCGCTATAAAGAAGCTTCCCTTCCAAACTGTCACTAGAAATAAACCCTTTCCTTCCATCAGCTGCTGCTGGTCAGGTGTTTTGTAGCGGCAACGAGAAGGAAACTGCAATAGAGATCTTATTCATCAGCTAGAAGACTGTGCCACTCCTATGTGCTGGGTCACAAACAACCTCACAGTGACTTTTCCAAGTCTCAGAGGTCAGGCACACCGAGCATTCATTGATATGAAACACAAACTAACAGTGACAGCAGGTCCCTGGCTGGAGATGGGCACAAATGCAGGAGAGAGGTTGCCCAGGCACGTGAGCAAAATTCGGAGGTGATGGATAGATAGACTTGTTATCTGAGTGTGGCGATGACTTCATGGGTGTGCACATATGTCCATTTATGTAACTTTCTATTTTCAATGTGCATGGTGGATGTAAATAACTCCTCCATAAAGCTGGTGAAAATAAATTATCTTCCAGCAGAGGTCCACTTGAGAGTGGATACCCTGGGACGCTCCTGCACACAGTAGGCACTGAATGAGCAGAGCTGTATACAGTGTGTGCTCATGGAAAGGCAGCCATGCTGTGACCTCTAGCCTGGCACTTGGAAGGTGAGTGGTGGGTATTGCTGGTTGGTCTGCCTCTTACACCTAACTGTGATCTCTTCAAACCCAGGAACCTGATGTTTTCTCTGTGCCCTGGGCCCACACATCACTTGTCATGCCAGGGGACTCTTGCTGAGTTGATGGTGGAGTCCTGGGGTGGAGCATTGTTGGAAGAGGTGTGTCACCGGGATGAGGACCTTTAGGGTTATTAGTCCATCTCTACTTGGTGTTCTTTAGCTGGTTCATTCTTGCTGCTCCCTCCCCACCCCTGCTGCTGTGACAAGATAGGGCACATGCTTCCCTCACTATAAAGAAGCTTCCCTTCCAAACTGTCACTAGAAATAAACCCTTTCCTTCCATCAGCTGCTGCTGACACCCCAGGGGGAACGACGTGGTCATTGCCCAATAGTCACCTGGCTTTGAACTTCACTACAGCATGGTTCATGGTGCACCTGTCTCAGAAAGATATACAGTTCTCAGTAGCAGAGGGAATTACTTAAAGCCCCCATTAAAACACCTGGATTTTCGTGAACTGGAGCAGCTGTCACTGCTGGGACCCCCCCAAGAGGGGCCTTGTAAGGACAAGGACATGGGGAGATGGATGCACACTGGGACCTGGCCTGCTCCCTAGACCCAAGGGTGGCTCTGGCTAGCACCCCTCCAGGGTTCCCTGGCTGTTCCCATGCATTGCCTAGTATATCCTTTTTGCATCTCTCCTGTGCATTAACTGGAATCTGGTTTTGTCATGTTTCCAGTCCTGGGGCAAGGAGAAATGCGCATGTCCCTGTGCCCTGCCCTGCCTCAGTCAGACCGGCTAGGCACGGGGCTCATCAACAAGGGAAGGAAGGGAACTCACAGCAGCTGCCTGCTGCAGAGGAGGAAGGGCACCAAAGTCCCTCCTTATTCACACCTCTAATCCTGGAACATGGGACCTCATGATCTGGGCCACCATGTGACCCAGGATCCAAGTGGAATGCCAGTCCATCTGTCCTTGGGCCTAACTCTCATGGCCACAGGACCCTTGTCCTCAGTTGTGTGACCCAAAGGGACTCCAGGGACTCTGTAGCATCAGTGGATCCTCAGCAAGTCAAGCGAGCTCCATGGACTCCTGTCTGTCACTGTCTTTTTAGTCACTTGGGAGCCTGCTGGCGTTACAGGTCATAGCCTCCCCTAGGAATGGTGATGGTGGTGGTGACCGACATTCACTGCTCTGAGTCTCACACAGAGCCACAGGACATAGCCTGAAAGGTCAGCAGCTACTGTGACAATGTGTGGGCAAGATGACACTGGCTGTCCATTCCCACAACCACCAGGGGCAGCCATCAAGGGTTAGCCTCCTTTTGACCCCCACGCTCTGTTATCCAAACTTTGTTCTTCTCACTGGTTTATTAATCCTGAGACCCCACATCAGAGCAGGAGGTACATTTTCATCCTCTCAGGCTTTGTCTTTCCCAGCAAAGCTGGGTTTAGTCACCCCAGGTCTCGACACACCGGCAGTCAGGCCTGCAGAGATAAGTGTGAAGTTGTGTCTCTTGCTTTCTGATCATAGTAATTACCTGCCTCAGCCAAGCTGACATTTTCTGTTCTTTTCCTACCTGAGCCATGACTCTCAGAAGGGACAATGCCGATTTAATCTGAAAATCCTGTTACCAGAGCAGGTGGGGTGTGAGGGAAGCACTGAACCCAGCATGCTCTCAGAAAACAGCAGATCATTAGGGAAACTGAGATGGAGTGGGAACATGATTTGTCCAAAGCCACACAGTGAGCATGATGGTTAGGTTTTGTTGTCAACTTGATCTTTTTAATAATCTTCGGTGGGTATCTGATGTTCACAGGAAGGCAGCCCTCTCAGTGGCAGGATGTAGGGAAGCTCATGGGAGCTAGAAATGAACATCCCTTCCTGGGAGGAAAGTGCTGGTAGGAAATTCCAGAGACTCCAGAAGCCAACAAGTCTAGAAAAAGGTTGCAAGACCCCACCCTAATACTATAGAAAGGGGAAAGATCTCTCTCTTTCTCTCTCTCTTTTTCTCTCTCTCTCCCCTGTCTGTTTGTGTAGTCCTGGTGATGGGTTTCTCTCTTTTCTTGGACCTGTGAAAGGGGGCCAGCCTCTTTCGCCATTTTGGAACTTCCCCTGGAGCTGTAGCTTCAAATAAATCCTTTCCTCCAGCAAACTGTGCCTGGTTTGGAGATTCATCCCAGTGGCGGGTGACTGACTATGACAGTGAGCTGATGACAGGGAGATCAGTGTTTGGCCTTGGAGCTCACTGTAGACACTGGGCTGTCCTTAGACACCAGGGTCCCAGACTGGGGCTGGTCAGCCAGAATCTCATTGTTAAAAGGAGGGGGCTTGCTTAGTGAGCAGGGAGAGCCACCCCCTGCAGATGGCCTCATGGGGTGGGCTGTGAATGACAGTCTCTGTCCTCAGCAGAACCTGGAGTTGTAGCTGCCTGGGATGAAATTGTCACAGGCACTCCAGGAAAATCAGACCCATGTCATATGTCTGCAAGATGTAGCCAACTGTTAACACCTCCCAAAGGAGTACCGCCTGATCCCACTTTGGAAAATGCCATGTTCAGGCATTTAAAAGTCAGCACTATTCAAGCACAAATTTTCACAGTATTGATGGTCTCTCCTGTGACTGAGCCCAACGTGAGGAGGTGTATGTGTCACTTCTGTTCCTGTGACACAGGATGTCATTTATAAGAAATCACCCTTTTTCCCATGGAGCTTATATTTTGGTGGGGAGGGGAGGGGTGAAATGGGCAATAATTTCAGAGAGTGAGAAGATCAGGAGAGGAATGGAGAGAAGTGAGGAGGCAATGTCTCTGCAGGGGACCCAGGGGAACAGATGAGATGGTCTAGTCAAATTGGATTAGATTGTTGAGAAAGGAGACCATGCACAAGGGTGGACAGGGAATATGATCCCAGAGATAGTGCAGCTTCCTGGCCTCTCATAACATAGGGGCACCATCCCCTCCCACAGACCTATCAAGGCCAACAGAAAGGAACAGCTATTGCTGGAGAGAGCTCAGTGGAAGGAACTCTGGACAGGCTGACACTCACTGTTTGTGTACCAGGCTAATGCAGAGGAAAAAAAAACACTAGCCCTTTCTCTTCTCCTTTGATCCTCTGCCAACCTCCCCACTAGACAAACTTGCCTTGAAGCCAAAGGGTTGGAAGCCCATGGATTAGCCTATAAAATCACACCCAACCACAAAGCAGAGAGGAGAGGGGAGAGTGTGTTATAAAGGGACACCCCAAAGTCCTGGTACAAGAGAGATGGATGACCTTGCAATGGCATCGGTGACTGAGAATGCATGTGGCATGAAATGTATCTGAGCCCAACAGAAAGATGGGCTCTGAGCAGCCTACAGGTCACCCTGAAGACTGGAAGGTCATTTTCAGAAACATGTCGGGAGATCCACGTTGTGGCCCACTCCAAGAGGGGAGGAGGCTGCAGGGACTGAGGTCTCTGAGTGCCTCAGTTGGGCCTCAGACCATGGTCTGCCCCGCCCACACTGACCAATGAAGTCCTGTTTTCATGCATTTTCAGTTTTCTGTGGATCAGAGCTGGGCAGCCACAAGGAAGGCTCACCATCAAGGGTGAAAAGTGAAGTGACCTTTGTAGTCTGGCTGCTGCATGAAAGAAGGCTCATCTGGTACATGGAGTGGTTGCCTGGAGCCTGACTGGGTCACTTTAATGGCTCAAGAGCTGCTCTTAGGATCATGTCATGTTGAATTCACAGACATCCTGATGGAGCGGCTGGGTGGGTCTGTGATGTGGGGAGGTTTCACACTTCCAGCTGCGGAGGGAGGAGTCCAAGTTCATGATGGGGGCACTTTCCAGCTCCAAATGTTCCTCCCTGAACTCCCCAAGGTGACCTTGGGGCCTGGGGAAGATCAGAGCGACCCTCTAGCAGGGTTGAGGACCCAAGGGAGCCTGTGTGAACCTGTGTGAGCGAGATCTTCTAAAATGAGGTGACAGGGCCAACATCATGGTCCAGTCTTCCCTCCCAGGGTGAGCTGTGGGAGAGGAGGCACTCAGGAATGCGCACAGCAGGAAGAGAGCCATGACCAAAGAGGGCCGCCATCCTCTCCCACCATGCTGCTGGCTAAGAGCTATGATGGAGGGCAGGTGGCTGGGGTTGGATGGGTGGGGCTGCCCACACAGAACACGATGCCCACTGGGCATTGAAGCTGGAGTCGCAGTTCCCTGGTTGGGCAAGGCAAAGGGAGATGTCCCAGACAGAGGCTGTGGTGTGACACATAAACCACCTTTCCTCTCCTGGCTATCACCAGGGCTTAAGGGACACAGGAGGATGAGGTCCTGGTGGAGGGGCCCAGTGCTGAAAGAGGCCAGCACATGGGCACCCCTGCAGGGGCACCCTGGAGGGTCCTTGAAAGAATTTAATTGCAGTGGTCAAGTTCAAGTTCACAGATCTGGAACCCACTGCTTGAGTGGAAATCCTGCCTCCACTTTCTCCCACCTCTGCTGGGGATGATGGCTGGGCGAGTTTTATAATCTCTCTCTGCCTCACTTCCTCATCTTCTCTGTGGGGCTCCCTGTAGAGACCCCCAGACACTCCACAGAGGAGGCCTGGCTCTGTGCTGGTTGTCCCATCGCCAGCATCAGAAGGCCCCTCATCTCCCAGTCCCCCGCCTCTTAGCCAGGACAGGAAGGGTGCAATGGAGGAATTAGCTGAGTACACACAGATACCTCTCAAGATTAATCTCCTAATATTTACTCATGCAGATCTGGAGATCCTGAACGCAGAATCAATTTACATGCCCTAGCCACAGCTCTGGGCTGGAGGAGCCTGGGACCGACTCAGCCCAAGGCAGCTTCGGATAGCCCTGTCCTCAGCCCATTCCCAAGCATCCCAGCACCTGAGAACTCTCCGACCTGA
Organism: Zapus hudsonius; assembly: GCA_004024765.1. Taxonomy (NCBI): domain Eukaryota; kingdom Metazoa; phylum Chordata; class Mammalia; order Rodentia; family Dipodidae; genus Zapus; species Zapus hudsonius. Next base: position 14,112 of record PVHP010034397.1, read on the forward strand.
GGTCCTGGAGCCTTAGGCCCCCAAATTTTAGAACTGTCATTTAATGGGATTTTTCTTTTTTTAAAAAAGGAAAGTCACTTATATTTATTACACAAAATAATGAGCTCCATGATGACATTTTTGCACATCTATATTACATATGTGATTATATTCACTCTCCCATCACCTCCTATTGGTTCTTCCCTTTTCCCTTAAATTCCTCCCCTTCTGTTTCATGTCATTTTATATTTGAATCTAGGGTCCCCATAGGATCTTGACCTCTGAAAACATAAATTCCCACTGCTGACTGACAGAGTACCTGTTGAGCACAGGAAATTATTCATGCATGCATTCTTTCATTCACCCATCCATCCACCCAAATGTGTTCCAGGCTACCTGCTATGAGCTGGGTGCTACACTGGGAATCTGGGATGTCTCTGGGCACTGGATGGAGCTGATTGTCCAATCTTCGTGGGCTGGCATCCAGATGGTGAAAGCAGGCCACACGCACACTCTATCACACACACAGTATACACAAAGCACACCACACCACAAGCACACACCACAGTCATACACATACTGCCACACCTTTGTTCACTCACATTGAGGCTTGTGCCATGAGGAAAGCCAGTAGAGGTCCGAGATAGAACTTTGCCTCTTCCTGATCAGCCTCTGGCTGATGAGCCAGCCTGCATTAACTGACAGAAAGGCCCTGTGAGGATCCCATTTCATAGTTGAAAACAGGAGACTCGGCAACGTGGGGAACTTGTTTGGGCCATGCATCTGAGTCAGAATCCCAGGCAGCCAAGGCTGCTTGGGCACTGCATTCCTCCCCTCTAAGACCAAGGTGTTTGAGGTAGTTACAGGGGATGACTCCTCCCTGTACAGAGAGGCTTTGGGTGGGTGGACCAGGTCTGAATTTGGCCTCCTTCCCTGACTTGCTGAGAATTCAATGTGTTTCCCACATTCCTCAGGAGCCAGTTTTCTGCTCTGTAAAATGGAAATGAGGACCTCTTGCCTTGCAGACTTGCTGGTAGGTCAAGTAGATGAAGGTCTGAAAGAGGCCACAGGAAGTGTGAAGCCTGCCTTCCAGGACACTAGTGCTAGAACATCTCTTATTCATGTAAGGACAAACCTATCACCCTCTGCAGTTCAAGCAATTTCTTCCTCAACCACCTCTGCAAGGGGGAGCATACTAGCCAGGAGCCAGAGGACTCAAACCTTCTGCTGCTCAACCATCTGGTCCTTGGTATTTTCTTCTGTATAACCAGGACATGGGGCCCCTGAAAGCTGTTGTGGGGTCATGAGTTCACACAGAGTTGGCAAGTTTAGCAGGTGTCTCCCCAAGGTCCCCATAGGATCTTGATCTCTGAAAATGCAGAGCTCCTTCCTGGGCTCCTTCCTCACTGCACCTCCTCAGCACCAGAGAAGTCCTCAGCTGAGACCACTGCAGCCTCCTGGATCTTCTATGGACCCCATAACCCTGACTAGAAGAGAGGAAGTTGGGCCTCTGTTCCCAGCCTCTGGGCTGTTGAGTCCTTCAAGCACCTCTGAGTTGTGAGGGATTCAGACAGCTATGGAGAGGGGAGAGTCAGCAAGGCTGTGTGAAGGAACAGAAAGTGCTGTGAAAAACTGCTGGGGACCCCCAGAGCAGCTGCATTACACACAGCTCAAGTGCCCCCTGGCCCCGGGGGTCAAAGGTCACATCTAGGAGGGCATAGTTCCTCTCCGCACAGTTCCAGCTGGCTCTGTGGGAGTGACAAGTGCAGGGGGCTGGAAAATACTATAGTGCTGGACTCTCCTCAGGAAGGTGGAGGGTTCCTGTGGGCATTCAGGGCTGCAGGTGAGTGGGTGGTGTGTGGAGAACTGTGGATCTCTCCCAGGCCCAGTTGGTGTCTGGACATTCTGGGATGCTTGAGACTCTCCAGGCAAAGCAATCCCAAGTTTGCTGCCTTGAGCTGCCCCATCCTCAAGGCCTGTCTTGCTGTGTGTCCAGCATGGAGGACAGTTCCTCTCTCTCAGTCAGAATAAGCTGGCTGCACACTAAGTGGCCACGCTCGGGATAGGGCACTGGGTGGAGCATCATCCCTGCCTCTGGGAGCTCGGGGAAGGACAATGGACAAGTAGTAATCATGGCACTTCAACAGCCATGGACAGCCAGGGCTTAGCAAGCCCGCCCCTTGCACACAGAGCTTTGCTTAGTGCAAGGGTGGGAGTGTGTGTAAGTCTTGATGTAATCACACTCCTGGGAGGCTGTCTGACTGAAGTTCCCCTAGCAGCATTGCATGAGTCTGACAGTTGACCAGCACTTCATCAGCACTTAGTATTATTGCTTTTCTGTTTAAAGTATGATTTGATTGGACACAAGTGATGCTATCTCACTCCCTTCCATCCTCCCTCCATCCTTCCATCTGTCCATTCTTTCTTCCTTCGATGCTGGGCACCTCAGGACATTATGTAACCAAATGCAGTGGGTTTGCATCTCAGTGACTGCGAAGCCCGAGAAGCACAGCTGCCTGTCATGTATGAATGACAACCCTCCTCCTTCCCTCATCCTATGGTGTCTGTCTATTTCATTCTTTGTGGTGGTGAGAAGGAACTGTCAGAGAAGGAAGAGAGCCTGCTAAATGGCCTCAGTCTCCCAAGTCCTTCCATTCCTGCATCTATCTCTCTGTTTGATTGTGTTATTTTCACAGGGAGCCCTAGCCCGAGGCCCCTGTTTATCAGCAATTTAGTAATACAGTCAAGCCCTAGGAATTTGGGGAAGGCATTTGAGAAGAGCAAGAAGATTCCTGGGTGCAGAAGCCCAGATCCTCTGTTCTTCCTGCTTCTCACCACAGCTCTGCACCCTAGCTATTGCAATGGCCTCCAGCTGGTCTATTCCTCCGACATCTGGAGTCTAGAAGGAAGTCTGAAAGAGTAGGTATTTTTAATACATGCTTGTGACAGCCCCAAAGAGCAAATGTTCTTTTCAGAAGATAGATGGGGGCTGGAGAGATGGCTCAGTGGTTGAGGAACTTGCCTGCAATGCCAAAGGACCTGAGTTCAGTTCCCCAGTACCCACATAGAGTCAGATGCACAAAGTGGTGCATGCATATGGAGTGTCTTTGTAGTGGCTGGAGTCCCTGGTGTGCCCTTTCTCTCTGTCTCTCTTCTCTCTCTGCTCGTAAATAAATAAATAAATAAATAAATAAATAAATAAATAAATAAATAAATAAATAAATATTTTAAAAAAGCTACATGGGTGTAGAGTCCCCTTGCTCACAATGGAGACACAAATCTTTCAGTGTGTAGTCATCTGCTTTGGGTCTCCACTGTGTGACCTGCAGGTTTAATCCTGATCCGGAGTTGGAAGCTCAGGAGGCCAGGATGAATCTCCTCCAATACCCAATGTCTGTGTGAATTTGGGCATTTTGAATCTCTCTGTTACTCGGTTTCTCACTCTGTAAACTTGGGACAGTTACATCTGTTTCCTGAGGCTATACCAAGAATGAAGATGTGGATGCCGGCACAGCCTGTTCAGAACAGCTTTAGGCATGGGGCCCATGTTAGAAGTGCTTGATAGGCTAATAACAATAAATGCATTTGAGGTGCATTGACCATTCGAGGCTCAGATGGTGTAGACATGTGGTAGAAACGCTTAGAACTTATTTATATAAAGGTGTCTCTTAGACACATGAAGATTACACTTCTCTCCTTTAGTGTTATTTCAATCATATTATATCTTGCCATGGGCTGCATAGTAGGTGTCTTTTAGCTTGATGCATTGTGCTTACAGGATTCTCTGTGATTCTGCGGACACCATGTTTTAAGAAGGACACCTATGTCTGATCCCAGAACGCCAGGAGCAATGCTGGTGTGTCTCTTCTCTAGTGGTCGGTGTTTATCTTTTGCCTCAAGTTTGCCAAGCTGTCTCCTGTTGCTGCCTACTTTGTTTTGTTTGAGCCTTCATCTATATAACTTTCCATGAACCCTGCACACTGAGCTGCTCTAATAACAGTCTTGAAGTGTGCTGATTGTATGTGGGCACAGCTGGGAGTCCCCTGGTTTTTGATTGTCTCACCCCAAGTCTCAGCCTCAGTTCCTCCTGACCAGCCCTTCAGGACTGGCACAAGCTCAGGTGGAACCTACAGGGTGGCACCAACAGGATGTCACTTTGTTCATCAGCACTGAGTTGCTAGTGTGAGGCACACTTTGCCTCAGTTTCCCAGCCTGGGATTGTGAAGAAGACTTCATCTTGAGCTGCTAGAACCACAACTGTAATGTCCTAGGCCTCCAAGTCTTCACATTCACTCCCCTGGAAAAGCCTCCCAAACCAAATGTTAGTACCACCCTTTCCATGAGCCCTGGAGATGGGCAGACCTGAGTTCAAGTCTGAACTCTCATTGCATAGCGGGGTCCTCTTTGTCAGTTTCTTAATCTCTCTAGTCCTCATCCTTCTCATTGGTCAAATGCTGTTATCTCACAGTTTCTAAGCTAGCTGTGGCTCTTTCAGGCACAGGGACAGAAGCTCACCTCAACCACACAAGGGACAGAAAGGATGGATCTGGACTCAGGTGAACCTGGGTTAATCTTGCACAGAGTCACCAGGCCATGGCCTTGGGCTTCTCTGGAAGGCAGGGCGTCCTCTTGAGGCCTCCAGAGGGCAGATGACCCTTTCACTTTTTCAGCTTTGCAAGAAAGATGTCACTATTTCTGGCAGTTCTTAGAAAGTTCTGTAACTGGATCTCTTGGGACAAATTTGAACTGATTTATAAACCCATTATCTCTTGTCTTAGGAAGAGCTCTGCATTATTTATTTCAATCCTTACTGCCACAAACACCTGACAAAGGCAATTTAAAGAAGGAAGTCTTTATTGTGGCTTATAGTTCCAAGATTCACTCCATCCTGCAGGGAAGGTGTGGCTGCAGGAGCATGAAGCATCTGGTCACACTCATCCGCAGTCAGGAAGCAGAGAATGATGAAGGCTCAGCCC